>JASCZW010004636.1:0-50041 GCA_034211315.2 Aedes japonicus | reverse complement strand
AATAGATGCAGCACTATGTAGCCTTATTGAATGAGAGTACAATCGATTGGCGAAATGTTTTAGTTCGGTTTTAAACTGCAACGAGTACCATAAGGTCATCACTAACCACCTGTTTTTTACCTCATATCAAAGTTCACATACAATTACAGCAAATATCGATAGCAATATCAAACAAACATTCCCAGTATCAATTACACTGGTCGACACAAACGAAACAATCATTTTAACGTGCTCTACAATTCGTGCACAAATAAAGCCTAAGGCACCAAATCGATTTTCAACGTGAAAATGCACTTGTTCAGATGTTTGCGTACAACTAGGCGCGATAAATTTCCGCGCAACGCACATTTAAACTTATCAGAGGTTTATTGTATTTTCAGACGACACATCAGAGAGATCCAACGCAAAATATCACCCAAAAAACGATCCTTGAAGAACAACTGAAGTTGATTAAATCACAACAGGAATATACAGCGCAACTTCAAGTACAACAAAATGAACGGCACGAAAAGGAAATGGAGTTGCTTATGCTCAAAAAAAGATTAACCTTATTGAAGATCCAGCAGATTCAAGATGCAGAGTAACCTTTATGGTTTTGGTAATTCGTCGAATTGAATGATTTCATTGTTTCGATACTTTTTATCCACTAAAACCCTAGTTGAGACCAATAAAATTATTTTCTCTTTCCAGACGGTTCAAAATATTAATTTATGACTAGCTGGCCAAACAAAATTAATACTGCCCCAATGGAAATCCTATTCAAAATGCCATTTTATTTTTTTAACGGTTTTCCAACTTTTTTGTCGTACAAACCCGTTGAGTCCCAACCCTAACAAAACAAAAAAAGAATCTTGCCAATCCTTCAATCCAGTCTCGTGTTGAGCGGTCACGAACGAACATCAATTCATTTTTATATATAGAGAATTGAGCATAAAGTTTGTTCGATACTATTTTATTTCATAGTTACGTCTCGATATCAAAGTAACGTGTCACATGTGTAAAAAAGATCTTATGAGTTTTAATTGACCAAGCTATTGTAGCACTGTGTTGTCGGTGGAGAGTCTTTCTAATGCATATGTTAGGAAGGGACTTTTATCCGATTTCCAGTGCTCCATTGAAGCTGCTCATGTGATCGAAGATCACCCACGGTATGCGTAAATTCACGTTTTATCAAAGAAGTTGGTTTGCGTGAATGTACCTTAGTAAATCAATGGTCACCTAGCAAATATGATGCAATAGCATCACGGCGTTTTTGTCCTCGATGCAGCACTGTGTTTTCTAAAACGGTTGATTCAGGTACAACTATGTCATATGTGGTGGTTTCAGCTGGTTCAAAGTCACTATCATTTGGATATTTTGCTACATTGTGCAAAATAAAACAAGCAGCGATCATGTCAGGAATTTTTTCGGTTTTTACGCGTACTTTTGATTGTAAGAAAGGAAATCTTTGTTTTACTTGACCAAAAACACGCTTAATAATTACCCTTTCTTTTGTGTGAATTGTGTTATATACTTTTTGTGAAGCTGTAATAGGATTACGATATGGTTTCATCATCCAAGGAGTTAGCGGATATGCTTCATCGGCCAAAAGAAGTGCACCAGATGTGTTGTCTTGCATGACTTTGTAGAATAGATACAAATAATAATGTCTCGCCCCTTGTTGGAGTTTCGAGAGAGAAAGAGACAGAAGGTAAGAGAGAGAGGGATAACGGAAGAAAGAGTGAGGTTTTGGTTGAGAATGCAGATAGGCAGCAAACGTGAACCGGTGCGGACGAATAAAGCGAACGCTGTTAAACGTGAAATAAAACGAACCTTTAATAGTATAACGAATTCCGAAAGTGTGGCTATACCAGGGTGAACTCTACAAATTGGCACAGTCGGTACGATTTTCATAGTAAGTATTGTTCAGAAAAGTTTACGACTTTATTTTTCATAAGCTGCGATGCGTCAGGTGTGTAATTAACAGGATTTGCTGAAGCTGAAGAACGTTCCTTTTGTTTTGTGTAATTTTCTCGTTGTACCAATAAGAACAAAAGAAAAGATGTGAGTCCGGTTGAAGACCGTAGCGCCAAAAGAAATGCTTCGTGATGATGGCTAATATCGGAGCTGGTGAGGAAAAAAAAACAAAAGATGTGAGACCGGTTGATGACCGTAGCGCACATAGAAGCGAGGGAGAATGTGTTGAAAAGATGCGAGACTGGTTCACAACCACAGCGCACACAATAAACTAGAAAAGAGAACGAAAAGATGCAATCGACTGAAGACCAAAATGCACACAGAATGAGGAATAATGACGCCATGATCATTTCTTGTGTTAAAAGGAGAAGCTATCCAAAGAGTAGATATGAAAAATCTCTGAGGAAGTGAGAGAGAGAACGGGAGATAGTGGGAATAGGCCGAGAAAGAAAGAAAGAAGGGTTTGAAGCTTTTGTATTCAAACGACGCACACTACTGCAGTCCAAAAAGTAATAATAGCAAATCTTGCAGGTTCTACTCGGGTTAAAGTAGTGTAGAGGTCGCACAGGTAGAGCGAGAGGTCAAATGATTTTTGTGTGTGTGTGCCAGATCTGTAGCCGGAAAAGTAAAGCGTTAGTGGTTTATTATTGAATTAGCGTTTCATAACCTTTGTGTGTTTAAGAAGTACTGTAACTATAACATTTCAATTGAAATATCCAGTCATTAACATAATAATGATGTTTGCAGATGGATTCGGAAAATCAATACCACTTGGATCCTTTCAATGATGCTACCGATTCTTCCAACCTGCGTCGGGAGTGGGAAGAATGGCATAGATCCTGTGAAATCGTGTTGGAACTGAAAAAGATGGAATCGCAGCACGAAAAGCTTCTCTTTTTGTTGGCTCGAGGTGGCAGAGGGCTACAAAGGATTTATTACCACCTCGCTCCAGTGGCTGATGAAATATACCCAGAACCAGTAATAGTTCCGTTTGCTCCACAAGACATTCCGGAATATGACAACGCTGTCAAACGTCTTAATGCCTCTTTCGTTGGAAAACGGAACGAGAGGGTCGAACTGGAAGTTTTTCGTTCACTCCGTCAAACAGCTGAAGAATCTTTCAACCGCTACATCTTAAGATTGCGCACGCAGTCCGCTTGCTGCAGCTTTGGCGAACGAGAAGAGAAAGAGCTGCTGCAGCAGATAACAGTGGGCGCTATTGATGAGAGGGTGAGAGATAAAGGCCTCGAGAGTACAATGGATTTAGATGAGCTCGTCAACTATGCGATTAACCGTGAAGTTTTGGTAAAGCAGAAGGAAAAAATCCACCCGTATAGATCAGAAAGTGGTACTGTAGCATTGGTAAAACAGGATTAGACGAGGAAGACGATGCCAAGAAGTGGACGTACTATACAACCGTGTAAGCGTGAGCGAAAATGGGAAAATCGTGGACGAGCAGAATGCAGCCGTTGTGGATCATGGCGACACCAGCAAGAATCGAGGATTGTATTGCAAGAAATGCCACGTGCAATAAGTGTGGGACTCAAGGTCACTTCGCGAGAAAGTGCTCAACCGACCGGAAGGATGCATCTAAAACTCGTTATTCCTGGAAGAAAGCAGAAACAGCCAATACTTTATGGGATGAAAGTGCCCATGGCTCAGGATCAGGATATCCGTCACGTCACTTTGAGGAGAACGAGTCAACGAAGGTAGAATAAGTTCTTTTATACTATTCTTTTATTTTGTTTTATCTTCAACCTACCTGATTCACTGTTGTCAAGAGGTTTTAACTTAGAAGTTCGTTGAAATGAACGATTAATTAACATAAATAAAAATTGATGAAACTGACAATGATATTTTTAAATTATTTGTTTGCTAGGCGACAGCAGCGAATGATGGAACTATCATGGGCGTTATTGATCTTCTTCCCGTGGTGTTTTTGATAGACTCTGGGGCGATGATTAATACGGTTGCCGAACAAGTTTGGGAAAAGCTTGTGGCTAGCAACGCTAAACTGTTTAAGAGGAAATATCAGTGCGATCGACAATTTACGGCATACGCTTGCCAGGAACCACTGCAGGTTCTGGTCATCTTCGAAGCATGGGTTACGATTAATGAAACAAAGCCCAGATGCTACGCTGAATTTTTCGTTGTTCAAGGTGCACAAAGGTCTTTGCTCAGCAAAAGAACGGCTGAGGATCTCAAAGTTCTGAAAGTAGGGCTAGAAGTGCAAAACATCGAACAGAAAAAAGAACCTTTCCCGAAATTCCCCAACATACAATTAAAATTATCCATTGACCGGACTGTGGCCCCCAGGAAAATGGCTTACCTTAAAATCCCTGTAGGAATGGAGGACAAGGTCAACCAGAAACTTCAGCAAATGCTAGAAACTGACATTATTGAACCCGTTGTTGGTCCTTCCGAGTGGATCTCGCCCATGGTAGTAGTTCCAAAGGGAACCAACGATTTCCGTTTGTGCATTAATATGCGATATCCCAATCAAGCTATACAGCGGGAACATTATCCGCTACCACTAATCGATACACTGCTAAACAAGCTAAAGGGAGCTGTGGTATTTTCCAGGATTGACATTACCTCCGCATACTATCACGTCGAACTACATCCAGCATCGCGCGAAATAACAACTTTTATGACGGGGAAAGGTCTAATGCGATTCAAACGATTGATGTTTGGCATTAATTGCGCGCCAGAGATATTTCAACGAATAATGTGCGAAATGTTTGCTGGTATTGAAGGCGTGTGGTGGCTTGTTATATGTACTGACGATGATGAGCGTCTGCGGAAGGTCCTACATGTTCTCGAAGAAAATAACGCGTTGCTTAATAAAGAAAAGTGTTTATATGGAGTGAAAGAACTTGAAATACTAGGTTTCAAAGTCGGAGTGGATGGAATCAGCCCAACAGATGACAAAGTTGCGGCAATCCGGAATTTTAGAATGCCTGAAACGAAGGAGGAGGTTCGCAGCTTCCTGGGTTTACTGAATTTTGTCGGCCAGTTCATACCACATCTATCATCGAGAACAGAAGCGCTTCGACGATTTATCAGAGGAGAAGTGGAATCATTTGGTGTGGAACAACAAAGAGCTTTTGATGACTTGCGCAAGGAGCTGTCGAATCATGTACACCGTTTGGGATTCTTTGACCCAAAAGACCAAACAGAGTTATACGTGGATGCATCAGCGGTGGGTCTTGGTGCTGTTTTAATCCAGAGAGATAACTTAAACAAACCAAGGATCATCAGTTTTGCATCAAAAGGCCTTACGAAAACGGAGAGGGTTTATCCACAAACTCAGCGTGAAGCATTAGCTGTCGTTTGGGCGGTGGAAAAATTCTATTCGTACTTGTTCGGAGCACACTTCATCGTGTTCACTGATCATAAGACACTAGAATATATATTTGGCGGAAAACATCAGCGAAGGCAAGCGTGCTTGTTCGCGGGCCGAGGCGTGGGCGTTGCGGCTACAGCCCTACGATTTCAAAGTGGTACACGTTCCTGGGTCCACCAATATCTCTGATATTTTTTCGAGGTTATGTCCACCGTCAGATGTACCGTTTGATGAAGCTTCAGAACATTTTTGTGTGTGGGATAGGTGAAGGACCGTCGGCTATCATCGCTTGATGAAATAACAAAGGCAACGGATCGCGATGAAGCGCTTAAGGAAGTTGTTAAATCAATTGAAACGCAAGTGTGGCCAGCGAGCTTGTTCGCCTATCAAGCATTTTCAAAGGAATTGGGAGTGGTAGATGGCGTTGTAGTGAGAGAGGATCGAATAGTTCTCCCGTTAAAACTGCGACAAAGAGCCCTAGATATCGCTCATCGAGGGCATCCGGGAGTAGTTTCGATGAAACGAAATCTCAGAGAGAAAGTATGGTGGCCCTATATGGACCGTGATGTTGAACATCGGGTGCAGGAGTGTGCAGGATGTGCTTCAGTAAGCTTACAGGGAAATCCGGAACCAATGCATCGGAAAGAAATGCCAGATCGTGCATGGCAAGATTTGGCGTTGGACTTTTTCTCTGCCAAAGAATGTGCGACCTTCTTGGTAATAGTTGACTACTACAGTCGCTATTTGTCTGTTATCGAGATGAAGGCTACAACTGCAGGCAAGACTATCGAGGTTTTGGAGCGTGTTTTTAAGGACCACACATACCCAGAAACAATTCGGTCTGATAACGGACCTCCGTTCGCTAGTGAAGAGTTTTCAAACTACTGTCTCAGCAAAAATATTCGACTTGTACGCAGCATTCCGTACTGGCCCCAAATGAACGGGTTGGTTGAACGCCAAAATCAAGGGATCTTACGGACATTAAGGATTGCTCGTACAATGAGAGAGGACTGGCGAAAAGCAGTAAACGAATATGTGTACGCGTACAATACCACACCGCATTCTGTCACCGGAAAATCACCTATGGAGCTACTAACTGGAAGACCAGTGAAGGATCTACTGCCGTCACTACGAACCGAACCCTACTGGAATCGCGATGAAGAAACACGAGATAAGGACATCATCAGGAAAATGCAAGGTAAACTGTATGCCGATAAACGGCGGCATGCTAAAGCGTCGGAAATAGTTGTTGGAGACTCTGTTATGATAAAAAATTATGAAATGGGAAAATTGGAACCGATGTATCGACCGGAGAAGTTTACAGTGATCCGAAAAAGCGGAAGTGACGTTATCGTGCTTAACAAAGACGGTGTCCAATACAGGCGCCCTGTATCTCATCTGAAAAAGTACCCAATTTCGGAGGAAAACGATGATTTGCAGCAGTTACCAAAGACAGCAGATACTGATTCACGACTGGCTATCGCAGATGCTACAGCTCGGTGCTCGGTGCACGTAGAACCTCCAGCCACTAAACGTCCTATGAGGGCTATTAAAATGCCAGAACGATATAATAACTAACTTCCTGAAATTTTTTTTTTTTATTATTATTACGATTTTTTTTATGAATACAATTAGAGATAACCTTTGGATTCCTTTACCTATGGACCAGATGAGGGATGTAGAATAGATACAAATAATAATGTCTCGCCCCTTGTTGGAGTTTCGAGAGAGAAAGAGACAGAAGGTAAGAGAGAGAGGGATAACGGAAGAAAGAGTGAGGTTTTGGTTGAGAATGCAGATAGGCAGCAAACGTGAACCGGTGCGGACGAATAAAGCGAACGCTGTTAAACGTGAAATAAAACGAACCTTTAATAGTATAACGAATTCCGAAAGTGTGGCTATACCAGGGTGAACTCTACAGTTATGAACATACAGACTGAGCTATTTATGTATAGATCATAGTTTTGAAGGTGTCATGTCAAAGCTACAATGTCTTTGAATAACCTGTACAAATTTCATTTTGATTGGATATTTCCTCATGATGATATGACCAGAACAATACCTGAGAACAACACTGAGAATAAGTTGTGAGAAAACATACTCGTTGCAGTTAAAAAGCCTGGACAAGACCACTCGCACCAATCGATGCCACATGCAATCTACAGTGTCGCATCAGATGCACTACTAGATGCGACACTATAGAATTTGAGCAGGATCGATTGGCGCGAGTGGTCTTGTCTGGTTTTTAACTGCAATAGTATATTCAAACATTACACAAAGTCCCATTTACTATACCTGCACAATTTTCAAAGAACATGTACTTATTTAGCATTTTGAATTCATATCGATAATCAAAATTGATGGTTAGACTTGTCTAAAAGTTCATTCTTTCTGAATATATAAAATATCTGATAAAGTGTATGAAGGGTTCAGTCTCACCATCGGTGAATTGATTCAGGCTTTTGCAACAAAAGGCGATTGTTTTCTTTTTCAATTGAATTTTCTGGTGAGGAAATCGCAGAAGTCGCTTGATTTTTATCCAACAGCGTGCTGAGAGCGTTGTTTCTCAGCAATTTTACTTCCAGTTCGTCGTTACTGATGACTTGCGGGTCAGATTTCTTCCGTTTGGGATTGGAGCCCCTCTCCAGTCAAATCAAACTTTCATAGATCACACAAATAAAGATGACAAATGAAAAATATAACGTTCAAATTTATGTTTTAGGTGCTACCATTTCCAAATAGCTTCCAAATTCTCAAAACTACCAAATCCTCAAATCAGGGATAAAGGGCATCCAAAACCAAGGTCTATTTATTTTTGGTCAGTTTAAAGGAACATCCGACTAAACTACCAACCGACTGATCAGTGTAAAATATAACGACGTTGTTCGAATTCAAGCAATCGGCGCTAATAAGCTCACCAACAATCCACTGTGGTTTAGACTCGCCCCCCTTTCCCCGTAACGTATAGGGCCGAGAAACGATCGATCGTCCTCACGATGTGTCAGAACAATCTCATCACAAAACGGATTGCCCTTAAGAACGTCTTCCAGCAAACAGGATTTTAGCAGATACATAAGCAACTTATGCTGGAATTGTACACACGGCGAACAACTCCTTCGGATGGTTAATAAAAGGCTCATTCTTCTGATAACGTCTATATTTCTCGGATGTGGATTTGTAACAAACTTTACAGTATTTTTCTGGCTTGCTTTGATGGACATTTGGGTTGGTCACAACCATGTATTCGGGATCTAAAGAGAGTGATTGTGTTGTATCTAATTCTGCCGTGTTGTATCTCATAGGTGAGCTATTGTAGTAGATTTCAGATCACTTTCATAATTTTTAAGGCTCAGATTAGGTACATAGCACAATTCATTCTAGAAATAATGAAATTATCAGTGGATTAATTGAAATACCGCACAAAATCAAAAATGAAATTCGTCTGACATATATGGATTGCAAACTAATTTAACTGTGAATTAATCCAGTTATATCCAGCTCAGGGCTGAAAGTCTCTATAATAAAGAAACAAAAAAAAAAGTTTTTATGAGCGTATTCTAAAAAGAGGAACACATCCATAGGCATACAACTCTACATCACTAACCCTCATTATGTTTCACGTGTGTACGTGTGCTTAGATTAATTGTGGAGTAGCTAACTATTAAGATTTTGTTGAAAGTTCAACTCTAATTTGGCCAACAATATCATTTGATTGAATTCACATTGATATGATTAATGGAGCCTATGAATACTTTGGGCGTATCCAGAGAAAGTCTGACAGAAATAGCCGAAAATGGGGTAACTGTGCCCGTATTAATCAAAGACAAAAACGAAGATCCATATATTTTTAATAGCAATTAATATAATATAAACAATAAGGAAAAGTAAACAGATGCTCGTTTTTCAATTTCAACAAAGGCAATGAAGGCGCAGCTCATTTTTAGCTACTGGTAACGCAACATGGAGCTTTTCGGCACACCAGCGTGATGCGCAAGCTTCTACGCAAAAGCTTGGATACTGACTTGCATGGAAGTCTGGAAAGCTCAATCGAAAATGAATATTTTATTTGATGAACATGATTGCCATTTCCTGCATCTTATAATGCTGGTTGAGTAAACGCTAGTATTCATATTTATTTAATTGATACCTATATAAAAAAGTTGCTCAAAGCAGTGGAATGTTTGGGGGATACAATTTAACGTGGACTTTTGTGGTTTTATCGATTTATAGTTTATTTAAAGATGCAAAAACCTCAGCAGAAGTTCGACCGATTTTATTATGTTTCGAAATCCCACCAATAAGGCGGGTGGCAAACTTTGGATTAACAATAGCTTAACTGGTAGTTTTTAACAAGTTCATTTAATTGTACAGGCTCAATCTTATCAACTTTAGAGAGGCTCAAGCAAACTTTATTCAATACACATCATTGTCCTTAAAAATAGAGTTAAGAGGGAAAGAACCGATTACTCGCGGCCATCTCAAGATTAGTTGGAATAACAATTTTATGGATGAAAAAGGGAACTGAAATTTAAAATATGATCTACAAAACACATATTTTCTTAAATTCTAAGTGTTAACTTTTAACTGTATTTGTTTAAATTTGGTTAATAAGTTAACCAATATAAAATTTTCTCAAATTTTACATGATCAACTGTGAACATGAAGCTTGCATCAATCAAGTCGTCGTTACCATCCGAAATTTCTACGGCTTGCAGAGAGATTGGTTCAGATACTGTTTAACATATTTTACTGCTCGATTATTATATCCCATAAAAAATCTTTCGATTCACGCGTAAATGTTAATTGGCCACGTTTGGAAGATTCGACATTTGTGAAACATAATGAGGGATGCTGATGTAGAGTTCTGTGCCTATGGATGTGTTCCTCATTTAATACTACACTTATAAAAACTATTTTTGTTACTTTATTATAGAGACTGAGGTGGATATAACTGGATATATTCACAGTTAGTAATTCTACAACTAACTGCACTGGACTGACCTTAGGCTTATAGGTTTATCTGGTATTAAACGACTAACGACTAATAACTGCTCAGTCCGCATCCTCAAAGTGCACTGCTCGGTTGTGTTATAATTCTGATGAGTGGCAAAGATGTCTAACGTTATTACATTAATAAGCCTAAAATAACAGTTGACAAATTTCATGCCAACTCGTCTTCGTGGTTGGCAGCATCCTTCTTCTTCTTCTTCTTCTTTAGCATTTCTAGCTTATTGTTTTCACAATTAGCTTATTGCTTGCTCACAACTTAGTGTTCTAAATGGACTTCCACAGTTATTAATTGAGAGTTTCAATGCCAGTTACCATTTTTGCATCAGTAAGATTGTGTGCCAAGTACAATCATACGCTATGCCCAGGGAGTCGAGAAGTTTTCCTTAACGAAAAATTCCTAGACCAGACCGGTAATCGAACCAGCTACCTCCAGCATGGTGTTGCTTTGTAGCTGCGCCTTTACCGACTGAGCTAAGGGAGGACCCCGCATCATCCTCTCAGAATCAAATGAAACTTTGTGGGTGTATGGACTATGTTTTTTCAAGCAACTTTGCATACTTTGTTTTTTTTTCATAATGTATCTAGACTACCATTTGAGAAGGGATTAAGTTTTTTATTGATTTTGTTTAAATCATCACAACTCAGAAATGACAAGACTTACAAAAAAGTCATGCATAGTGTAACTTTTAGAAAACTTTCTGAACTTTCATGAAAAAAATTGTTAAACTTAAAAATCGATTCTTACACACTAAAAAAATATTTTAAAATTTAAAGCCAATTTGCCGAACATGGTCATCTTAGAATTGGACGTTGTTTCTTAATAAAGGCAATATAATTGTCTAAAGTTTGCCATACATTGCAAGATGGCACTTTTAAGGAAAAAAAGTTGTTCAAACAACAATTTTTTCATGTTCTATTTTTACCGTGTATCACGCAAACTCGTCTATGTAGTTATGGTCTTCAACACCTCTTTAGAATCCAATAAAATTTAGTAGTAATAAATAAATGAATATATTAAACATCTTTGCAAAAAATAATAGTCATCTAGACTAACATTTGAAAAGAGTCAAAAACATTCCAGTTCCCTTTGCATCAGCAAAACAGAACAAAATACGTTTAAGTAATAGTAAATCATAACCGCTTTTTCGGATATTCTTATTTTAAGGGGCGATTTAAATATGGCGTCGTTTATTCTTGGGGGTCAGAGTGCAGGTCAATATTTGTTACAGTACGTGTAAAAGGTAAATAGTGATAGAGGGGCTGATGAATCTAAAAAAATAACGGACGTCATATTTGAATCGACCTTAAATGGATATGCAAGCATTAGAAAATTCTAATTTGATAAGACTTGATGCGTGTCCATTTAAAGAGGATTCAAATACACTCAAGTCTTTTTTTACACGGGGGATACGTACCGTGTAAAAATAAACCGTGTAAAAAAAAACCGCGTTATTTCGAAAATCGTCGTAAAAAAAGACCGCGCTGTTTCAAAAATCGTCGCGAAAAATAAACCAAGTTTTTCAAAAATCGTCGTAAAATAACAGTTTTTATTGAAAAATCATCGTAAAAAAACCGTCTCATATCGAAAAACACTAACACTAATAACTGTGAAAGAGCATTTGCATAGTTTCAACGCATATTGCATTGTTTGAAGACAAAATTCATGGTTATCATTAATTTATAGCTAAGACAGGATGAAAATTATCCGTTTTTATCAGCATTTATGTATTTACTGTCAACTTTCCATACCTCGATATAGAAGAGACCATCGAGGTAGGGAGAGATCGACATTCAAAACAGAAATTGACTAGCCTGCTAGAACGATCCTAGAAGCATTTCGCGTTGCAACAGTTTTTGTTTGTGTATCCCGTATCCAGAGCAAATCTCGATCGCTTGCTCCAAACACAGGTGAACTTGAATTTTCGCAGTTTTTTCATCGACATATGCAAGGTAATTTGCTTGCTAATATTTTCAAGGGACTATAGACATAGGGAATCATCAAGATAGAGAGAATATCGAGATAAAGAGACTCTCATATATATCAGAGACTATGTTATTAAGAGACGCGTGGAGAGAATGAAAGTTAATTTGGTTACACGGCCAACTGAGATATTTTGTCTGTATGTTTTGGCAACCCCAAATTTTGTGTTTACTTTGAGTGACTTTCACAAGTAGCGTGAATTTCGTCTGCAGCAGCGTTAGGATAAACGATTACATTATTGTCAATAACAGTCGTGTGCATTTAATTTCAGAACTTTTTTCTATGTGACTAATTTTCCTTTTCACACACACCTAGAAATAATTGGCTACTTCAAACAGGTTGCACACATTCTATGTACATATACAGTGACGGACAATACAATAAGACCAAAGCCTGATTTTCATACAAAATGGTCATGTTAGGGGACTTGCCTTTCATTATCTCGAAAACCAATTGAGCTGAAATTTCGGCTGTGGTCCTGAAGTAGCCTAAATTTTCATCTGCATTAAATCCATCATTTTTCATTCACCACTTTAAAAGTTACAGACACCGCATATGACAAAACAATATGACTACTTTTTGATTTCCTTAAAGGATGCTCGAATCTGAGGATCTGAATTTTGATTATTGATGCATGGGTGATTTTAATATCAGTATACTAACTATAGATTGTAATTCACACTCATCAACTATGGATAAACTATGGATATCAAAAGGAGGTCTTATTGTTTTGTCGTAGTTTCTGTAGTGGTGAGTGAAAAATTATGAATTTATTTAAGTTGAAAATGCAGGTTATTTCTAGGCTATTGTCAAAATTTCAATTATTTCACGAGAAAGTGAAAGACAAGCCTCCAAACATGACCATTTTGTATGAAAACCGGAGGTTACCATCTTGGTTTCCAAAATGACGTCGGACATCGATGTCCAGACTGTACACGTTGTCCCCGTTCCAAAATACCCATATTGTAGAATATTCGGCGCCTTTTCACGAACCAGAAGTCGCTATCTTGCTTTTCACAATGGTGTCGGACGTGGCTTAATATGTGAACAGTCCCTCCACAGCACACCATTGAAGGCGTAGGTTAACTGAACTCCGAAGAAACTAATCTTCTTCATGACACACCAAGTATCCAATAATGTTTTTCGCGTTTTTTAACTTTTTCATTGTATGAACATCCTTAGAAAACACTTAGGTTTTTTTGGGTCTTCAACCGCGTTATTTCAAAAATCGTCGTAAAATAAAACCGCGTTGTTTCGAAAATCGTCGTAAAAACCGCGTTATTTCAAAAATCGTCGTAAAAATAACCGTGTAAAAAAAACCGTGTAAGAAAACCCGCGTAAAAAAGACTTGAGTGTATGACGTTACATGAATTTATGAAAAACTGTTTATGTCAATGAAAACTCAAAAGTTTTAGCTTAAGGGTTTTATTTTATTTTATTATTTTTGAGGTGGGTGATGTCTTGAAGAGGTGTTGTGAAATAGTATTGCTTTCAATATCCCATTCATATTCTGATTTTTCGGATTTTTTTTAAATTTTTAACAAATGGGATCTTTTGTATGGAAAATAAGTGGGCCAACTTAACGCAATATCACATATTACATGTTGACAATGGGAAATGATGATTTAAGAGATGTTGCAATACTATTATCTTCTACGTTTCTTTCATATTAAATTTTGTTTTATCTTCTTTTAAATTTTTCACAAAAAAACGACCTAAATCTAAGTTAAGTGACCCACTCTAATGAAATATCACATATAATATGTTAGCAGTTGCCAACGATGATATGGGATATATTTCAATACTATTGCCATGAATATTTCAGCAGTTGAATTCAAATCATTTGAGTTAAATTAAATTCACTCTCCCAACTCAAAAATTGGCTAAGTTCCAGACACCAGAAAGTCGATTAAAAAAAATATCTGCGCTAACACCAGTTCTCGACGTTTCAAACATTTCCAAGACCTTTGGCATAAAAAAAATCGATTTCGGAAATTTCATGGTTCAAAAAAGTCAAACTTTGACCGCTTTGGGGGCCACTTCACGAAGTCCGATTGAGCTCAAATTTTGCATGGGAACTTCTTTTGATGAGACAAAACTTTTGAGCCCTACTCTTTTCAGAAATTCGATGATCAAATTTTTCCCATACATTGGATTGACATACCCTAGTGTGTACATTGATGATATCGGAGAACAATTGGAAACATGGTCGATTTGATTCTCTGTTCTTTGGTCAGGTGATCTCCAAGTGGCTTTGTGGATGCGAAGAAAGAAGATACTTTAGTCTCCTAAACCTCGACACGCCATCAATTTCACCTACGCCACCTACGAAGAGAGCAGTCCCCTTCCTTGTCAGCATATGGTTCCATCGAGGTTGCTTACCCAGTATTTTCTATGGTTACTCATACTCTAGTCGGCACCACGAGAAGGTATAGATAAGAGTAACTGGACAAGAGGCTAGGGATCATAGCAGAATCTTTGTTATACCTACAGGTACGCGAAGTACCAATGTTACGCATTGACCAACCATTTACCAACCGGGCTAAATCACGTATCGACATGTGATTTGTTCTTCCTAATTAGAGATATTATTTTCTGGTCCAGTTTCGGGTTTAATGATCAGGAATTGCTGCCTCGTCTTGTCAGTTTATCCAATCAATAGTATTTCGCACACTTGTTCAGGATGGGTTTTACACTCGCATGATGAATTCCAAAGCGTTTCGTCATTTTTTGCATACTTACACCCATTTCAATAGGCCATGTGTCCAAACCAGTCTTGTTAAACGTCATGCTCGTTAGGCTCAAGCGCGTTGAGAGACAACATAACATTGACTACCTATAAATACCATGGGAAAATGAAAATGAATAATCTCGACAGCAGACGTAACCAGCAGAATGAACATTTTATCATTAAAATGCTTAGGTTCATTTTCAAAATGAATTTTGAAGTATAGGGTGCGGCAGAAAATAATGCGAAAATTTGTTCCATTTCTTTCAACTAATTCAAGCAATAATGTCAACGTTTTCGAGTGCAGTTATCTGTGTAAAGTCTTTTTAAACAAATTTATTCGATGTGTCCTCCATTTTTATTAATAACATCCTCGAGCCGAGGCCGGAAGCCAGAGCATGCCTTTCGGACGTAGTCGTCCGACATGTGCGTGTTATGGTTGACTTCAGGGTTTTCACACTAGGGTGTGATGTTTTGCAGGCTCGTGCTTCAACATATCAAATAATTCAACGGATTAAGATCTGGACTGCTAGGGGCCACAAATCCATGGGCCAAATCTTCATGTTATCGTTCAACCATTGTTGGGTTCGATTGGACGTGTGACACGGCGGTCCATCCTGCTGTAGGACAACGTTTTGGTCCTCGGAGAAGTTGGCCTTCACCCAGGGAAGCACTTGGTCCTTTAAAATACCGATATACACTTCGGTATTGATTTTAACTCCAGCATCAATGAAAACAGGTGGCATTTTCAAACCGTTGGACACCACCAAGCCAAACATCATGACACCAGCCGGATGTTTGGATTGAAATTTGAATTTCAATTTTTCCGGACCGTTCTCCATTTACTGCGGTGAAAGGAACCGGTCCGTGCGGCTGTTGACCACAGCATCGATGCTGAAAAGTTTTTCGTCGAAGAACAGGATTATCATTTTTTCCTTCTTCGACAAGGAAAGCAATCTCTTGGAACGAGTCACTCGTAGTTCCTTGACCCGGTCCGTAATCAAGTGGCGTTTCACTCTGGCTCTGGAAGATGCACGCAGGCCTTCTTTGATGATTCTCCGCATGGATTTCTCCAAAATATTGGCAAAGGCAAGTTTTCTTATGGAACGCACCGGGTAGAGAGCAATTTTTGCACGGACCGATTTGATCACGTTCAGCGTGTGTTCAAAGCGCAGACGTCCACTCCCCGGTTTCCGCTGCTTAGGACCATCCTGCAGGGACTTTTTTATGCGGTAAACTGTTGCCAAATGGCACCCTACCACCTTGGCAACCTCTTTCGGCTTCTTCTGGGCGAGCAACAAACTGGTGATCACTTCTTTCGCGAACATTTTGACGAATTTGCAATAAAATAAATAGAATGTTTGGTTGCAGCACTTGAAAGTTAACTTTAACAAATACACTTTCGACAGAAATTAGTCACTAACTACATGAATTAACCCAATACTCAAGTTTGTATTATTTTCTGCCGCACCCTGTATGAAGATTTGAAATTCACTAATCCACAACAAAAATCAATCACGGCGGGAGCGAATGATGTAACTTAATACAGGTTTGAGCAAATTCTGACGAAACCTTTGTTTCAGGTTGTAATGTAGAAGGAGATGTTCGCTCATCACCATGAGGCACCAAGAGTGGACAGTATGTTTGCTAGAATGAAAGATATGAAGAGAAAACTTCCATCACTGAACGGTAGGTTAGAAAAAGAATAGAAGTATTGAAAATTTAGCGAAAGGGCATGGGTAAAGTAATACTCGAACCAAGGACGTTACCTTTGCCTAACATCCCACTGCTGGGTAGGTTAAGGCACGGACGAGTCCGCCACCTCAACAGGCAATAATAACGTGATGGTTCGCGCTCATGTACCACTGAAAGCTTGTTATAGTTTCTAGCCATAGTTTGTATGCACTCTGTTTTGATGCGCACATGGGAGAGGAACCCTCTCTTTTTTGGGTTTGTTTTTATTCGCACCGTCTGATGATCACTCAAGATTTTTCTCGTCATCTCTAACGTAGAGACCTCGGAGAGAAACACCGTGAAGCGTTGTGATACTGGTCCCCACCAGTATGCATTAATGGTTACCACCATATATGGGTTTACATACTCTATTTTACTCTACTTTATTTGAGGGTTATTTGTAGATACAGCATAGTAGGCGACTCCGGCGTAGTGGTTAACATCCATACCTCTCACACCAAAGACATGAATTCGAATCTTATCCCCGGACAAGTTACGAAAACACCCAAAAGGTTTTTGAGTGACTACGACGGGAAACGAACCAGCCCTGGGCTAAGAATCTATAATCAAGGAATTTAAAACAAATAGAATGATGCAGCATTTGAATGTATTTAGGAAAAATTTTAAGTAGCTTTTGGCCTTTTAGTAGGACACCAGATTGACCTCTGAAAATTGGGCAATCGATAAAATTAGGCTAAGAATAATGCAGCTTTTTGAAGTATATCTGCAAGCATAACACTAATCGACAGAGATTTTTAGACCCACTGATCCATGCCAGTTTCCGTTAGTTTAAGTCCGAAAACCACCGAATATCGTATTTTGACCTTATGCGGTTTGCATTTTTAGTTCACAAATTGGCATCACAAATTGAAATTTTGATATATTTTGAAAACCACTCGAATAACTGCCTCAGCTTAAAGGTGAATGCTTCGGAAGCACTTTTATTAAATTTTTCAGACTTAAGCAAACAACTTCTTAGAAAAAAATGTGTTGATCTGAGTTCACCAGAAAAAGTTATTACTGTTGAAAGCATATTTTAGCAAAAAAAAACAGCAAAGTACAGTAAACCCCTGATATGCGCGGATTCCTTTGATGGTGGTCTCAAATGATTCACGGGAATTGACCTTTGTTGTTTCATAACAAAATATCTCGTGATCCTTCGTATATAGGAAGTTACTTCCTTGAGCAAAGTTGTTCAGTAGACCAAGGCCTTTAGGATAGTAAACTTAAAAGTTCAGAATTATCTCACTACGCGGTGCGAGCAAATAAACTTACTTTATAACCTGAATCTTGAGGTCCTTGACGTATAGTAAGTGGGCGTCTCCTACAAACAAGGTTGCGGCTTATCATTTTTGACTTATCCATATTCATTTGCCGATAGCTCTTCTCAGAAGCTCAATTTCAAAATATAATGTATGATGAACTTATGGTGCTTGAGTAGACCTACAACTTGGTCTAACAATACATAGCTCTATCTCTTATATCTGAGGAATAAGAGCGTAATTCGCAGTGATCTTCGCGATGAAATTCGCGGTGAAGATCACGCGATTATCATCGTGAAGATCACTGTGAATATACGCTCTCATGTCGAAGATATAGGAGTTAGAGCAATGTACTGTCAAACAAAGTTGTAGGTCAACTTATGCACTACAAGTTCATCATACATCATATTATCAAATCGACCCTCTGAGAGGAGATATTGGCAAATGAATATGCCTGAGTCAAAAATGATAAGCCGCAACCCTGCCTACAAATATGTATGGTTGAGTGATGCCTTTTGGTGTTAACATTAGTTCAGAACTCATCCGCTATGTGGCACTAGCGTACATGTGAACTTTGTGTATTACCTGTATTTTGAGATCTACATCGTGTATGAATTTACTCTTTTCAGGAAAGTTAGTTGTAAAATTATGAGCTTCCAGGCGCTCAACTCAACAGTTCAGAATTATCTTACTCCGTGGCGCTAGTGTGTTTGATAATTTACTGTACACCGTGTCCAATATATTCTCATACAAAATAAACCTCTATTTATTTCAAATCGATAATCCAGATTTTAAAGATAACTTTACCCATTATATTGCAATATAATACTGATCAACTACAGCATATGTTTTGGAATAACACCGCCTTTAACCTTCTTGACCAGCTCCAGGCGTTTTTCGAAACCATCACAGGCGCACGCACGACTTCCATCGGCATTTTGTCCCAAATTCGTTGGATTACGGTTTTGTATTGGTTCATATTAGACGCCCTGTGGTCATTTACCTTCGCCAGCATGTATGACCATACGAAATAATCCAAGGGATTCAGATCTGGTGAACTGGGAGGCCATTCATTCTTTTTTTTATATAAAAAGACCGTGCAATATCGTAGTTGCTACTCCTTTACTGATCAGAACTAGTGTAATTGCACAGAGAACCACATAGATGGAGCCTGGGAGTAGCTTTTACATCTTCAATGTACAAGTTCACTAATTCTATTTATAGATCAGTACCGGCGCCGGCCACGTCCTTACGATCTTTGGGGAGGGGGGAAGGATGATTAGTTTCACAATCGTTGTTATTAGAGACCGTGAGCACCACTGCATCTCTACAATTGTCAAGGGAAGGATAGTTGTGTTAGTGAGGCAGGTTTATTTTTAGATCATGGATGCACTGTAGTAAGTGAAGCGATCAATGACTTTTTATTTTAAATCTAGTGGTGATAGAAAGAGGCAAGTGACAAATGGCAAGAAAGGGGACGGGCCTGGGATTGAACTCCCGACCATCTGCTCAGTAAGCAGAACGGGTAACCACTGAGCTACCCAGCCGCGTCAGAACTGGGAGGCCATTCATTCTTGTCCAAAAAGTCGGTCAAACTTTCTCAATCGCTCTCTGGAACAATTCTCGAAGAGAGAGCCCACAATCTGTCGTTCTGAACATTGTGGGGTTATTGCAAGACGAATAACTTTTCGTCGGAAAAGATAAATTCTTCCCCACCGTGCCGCGACAAAAGCAGACTTGCTCTTTCGAGACGTTTCTGCTTGGAAGGTTCCGAAACTCCGCGAACCTTACGTTTCTTGAACACTTGGAATCCGAGGTCATTTTGCAGTATATTGTGCATTGACGATCTCGAAACATTCAGATCTGCGGCCATTTTATGTACAGAGCGCTGTAATTTTCATCTAATCCGTTCCCTGACCACTTTAACAACTCGTGCAGTCTGCACCGTACGAGTACGACCGGATCTCTTCCGGTCATCCAACGAGCAGGTGTCACGGTACCTTCGGATGGTTCGGTACACAAAATCCCGATTTACTCCGAAGTTTTTCAAATTTCTGAAAAAAGCGCCGGGGCGCTCATCTTTTAAAAACTTTTTGATCACCACAGCACGAGACTCCTTCATCGCTGGTAAAAGATAATCACCGAATGAAAACAATCGGACATAACCTAAAAGCGTTTGTATAAACATAGTGCAAAGCTACACCAACACATACGTGAAGCATGTTGAGTAGTTGCACGACACCAATGAAAGAAAAAAGTGTATGAGAATATATTGGACAAGGTGTATAGCTTTGCGATTTTTTAATTATTCCTGATCTTCTAAAATTGAGTTATATCAAATACTTTTGAAATAACAAAATTACCTTGAAAAAATTGTAATCTTAATTTTGATAATTTGAGTGGTATTGAAAATGATCCGAAAGTAGATTTTCACACACAAACACTCAAAACCGAGCAGACCGGCTGGAGCAGAAATCGAACCCTCAATGATGACGAACCTGGTTGCTCCATTTATTGGATTAAGATTCAAAAACGCTCTAAATAAAAGCATTTTAAAAAATAACGTCATTACATTTATGTAGATTGCGCCTAATGAAATTCATGCTCACCGATTGATAATCAAAACAACAGTGACAGTTGATTTTCGACCTGCACAAAGAGCCGATTTCATTCATTGCAGACAACAAAGTTCATTTGCCATAAACGTGATAAAAGTATATTCATTTTTTATGTTCATCATGTACACTGTAATCATGAACACTGAAAAGAAAAACATCATCATTACTCTGACTGGGTCACCTTAATTTTCACTTCATTATCAATGCTCGACATATTTGAAACGAAGAATTCAAACGAAACGTGACACTCAAACGCACAGCATGCTGTGCTGAAGACGGTAACGCTCATATAGCTGACGTTTTCGTCCTTGAGAAGATGAACAAAATATTGAACACGTTCTAATGTTGTGAAGAATAACTGTGTCAAGCTCATTAGCATTTATAATCCTCACGATTGCTCGGTCAGTACAAAACATCGATCTCAACCAGGCAAATATTGGTACTAGTGATATTTGCCGATCTCGAAATATCCTATTTACGTTCAACATCATTGAAAACCAGCGCAGCGCCGGAATAGAGACATGAATACAATGTTGACCAAGTAGTAACTTATGATACTATGTGAAATGTACGAACAACGCCGTTAGGCGTGGCTTTTGTTCAAACACAATTTATTAGGAAATCACACATAGCATATGAATTGAGCATTTAAAAATGATCGTTGTAAAAATATTGCTTTGGACAGAAACGTGCTACTATCACCTACAATCCACCGAACTTCATGACGTAATTGTTCAATTGAATTTTTAAACATCATGTTAAATGTACTGTGATTTAACACCTTTGTAAAAAAACAAACAAACAAAATCATTTTCCAATGTCATTGGACCGGTTCGGCGAAAGCTCCTATAGCGGACAAATTCGACTTCATTTATAGACAGCTCTGTCCATATCCAACCGGGTGCATGGCTTCATTGCCCGTTTATTGCAGCTTTCGATGATATACCTTTCACTTGAAATGGCACCGCGCGGGATGTAAATTGCGCTGGTTATTTCTTACTCAGTGGATCATGACTTTGGTGAATTTCCATCACGTGTCCGAATGTTTATTTTTGCAGTTGTTAAAATTTACTCATGATTTCCGTGGGTGTTCTTAGATGGTCAAGAAGCAGATCATGTGAATGTACGGGAAGGCAAGGTAGACTGGCGTTTTATTGTGTTGTGTTTTCGTGCACTCGTCTACTTATTTTTTTTTATGCAATTAATGCATACTAAGAAAATCTGTAAATAGCCTCACCCGTGGGACTAAGAAAAATGACTAAGTGTTGACTCGGTGTTCTAAGAGCCAGTTCGCGAGAATCGGAACCCTCTTTCCAATGGAGGTTGTTTCGATGTTCTTCAATCGGGCTGAAATTTTTAGGGTTTGTATGTCTACTCCAAAAAATAGGATTTTTCAAATCTTAGATTTTTTTCAGAGAGCGGTGTAGAATGGCGTTAAGTGGCACTCAAAATAGCTGTTATGACCAAAATAGCCAAAATCACAAGAACTGCAATCATTCCAAACAGAGTTAACGGATAACGCTGATATTTTGTATGGTTACTAAACTCTAACATATAAAAGCACTGCTATGAGTAATTCCATATAGAAAAGATTAATGATCTCTTAGATTTTCATATTACACTCAAGTCTTTTTTTACACGGGGGATACGTACCGTGTAAAAATAAACCGTGTAAAAAAAAACCGCGTTATTTCGAAAATCGTCGTAAAAAAAGACCGCGCTGTTTCAAAAATCGTCGCGAAAAATAAACCAAGTTTTTCAAAAATCGTCGTAAAATAACAGTTTTTATTGAAAAATCATCGTAAAAAAACCGTCTCATATCGAAAAACACTAACACTAATAACTGTGAAAGAGCATTTGCATAGTTTCAACGCATATTGCATTGTTTGAAGACAAAATTCATGGTTATCATTAATTTATAGCTAAGACAGGATGAAAATTATCCGTTTTTATCAGCATTTATGTATTTACTGTCAACTTTCCATACCTCGATATAGAAGAGACCATCGAGGTAGGGAGAGATCGACATTCAAAACAGAAATTGACTAGCCTGCTAGAACGATCCTAGAAGCATTTCGCGTTGCAACAGTTTTTGTTTGTGTATCCCGTATCCAGAGCAAATCTCGATCGCTTGCTCCAAACACAGGTGAACTTGAATTTTCGCAGTTTTTTCATCGACATATGCAAGGTAATTTGCTTGCTAATATTTTCAAGGGACTATAGACATAGGGAATCATCAAGATAGAGAGAATATCGAGATAAAGAGACTCTCATATATATCAGAGACTATGTTATTAAGAGACGCGTGGAGAGAATGAAAGTTAATTTGGTTACACGGCCAACTGAGATATTTTGTCTGTATGTTTTGGCAACCCCAAATTTTGTGTTTACTTTGAGTGACTTTCACAAGTAGCGTGAATTTCGTCTGCAGCAGCGTTAGGATAAACGATTACATTATTGTCAATAACAGTCGTGTGCATTTAATTTCAGAACTTTTTTCTATGTGACTAATTTTCCTTTTCACACACACCTAGAAATAATTGGCTACTTCAAACAGGTTGCACACATTCTATGTACATATACAGTGACGGACAATACAATAAGACCAAAGTCTGATTTTCATACAAAATGGTCATGTTAGGGGACTTGCCTTTCATTATCTCGAAAACCAATTGAGCTGAAATTTCGGCTGTGGTCCTGAAGTAGCCTAAATTTTCATCTGCATTAAATCCATCATTTTTCATTCACCACTTTAAAAGTTACAGACACCGCATATGACAAAGTCATATGTAGTCATATTCTTTTTGATTTCCTTAAAGGATGCTCGAATCTGAGGATCTGAATTTTGATTATTGATGCATGGGTGATTTTAATATCAGTATACTAACTATAGATTGTAATTCACACTCATCAACTATGGATAAACTATGGATATCAAAAGGAGGTCTTATTGTTTTGTCGTAGTTTCTGTAGTGGTGAGTGAAAAATTATGAATTTATTTAAGTTGAAAATGCAGGTTATTTCTAGGCTATTGCCAAAATTTCAATTATTTCACGAGAAAGTGAAAGACAAGCCTCCAAACATGACCATTTTGTATGAAAACCGGAGGTTACCATCTTGGTTTCCAAAATGACGTCGGACATCGATTTCCAGACTGTACACGTTGTCCCCGTTCCAAAAATACCCATATTGTAGAATATTCGGCGCCTTTTCACGAACCAGAAGTCGCTATCTTGCTTTTCACAATGGTGTCGGACGTGGCTTAATATGTGAACAGTCCCTCCACAGCACACCATTGAAGGCGTAGGTTAACTGAACTCCGAAGAAACTAATCTTCTTCATGACACACCAAGTATCCAATAATGTTTTTCGCGTTTTTTAACTTTTTCATTGTATGTACATCCTTAGAAAACACTTAGGTTTTTTTGGGTCTTCAACCGCGTTATTTCAAAAATCGTCGTAAAATAAAACCGCGTTGTTTCGAAAATCGTCGTAAAAAACCGCGTTATTTCAAAAATCGTCGTAAAAATAACCGTGTAAAAAAAAACCGTGTAAAAAAAACCCGCGTAAAAAAAGACTTGAGTGTAGTTGGAAGTTTGTAATCCAAAAATATTAAACCCGTTCATTTTTTGTTTCATCTCAATTCTGCGATAGGGTGGTCCAAAAGATTGTCTTCATGAAAAAAAAATTTTTTTTTCAAAAGTTCAAACCTTTTAGTAATATGCATTTAAGAAAAATAAAATAGTGCACAGCTATAAAAAACACGATTTTTCTCTAAGCAGCAAGTCTCTTCCTCCAAAAATAAAAAGAGTTGAGGAATAAGTTCAACATAACAAATTCAAGTAGAATTTGCTGTGGATAATTTTCATCTTGAGAGCTCGCTTTTATGTCAAATATTTCAGATGAATACATGACGTTCTACAAAAACTATTTAACACTTTGGATGAAATAAAAGAGTAGTAACTTAATTTAACTATTATTCCAATAAAACTTTTTGTTTTTTTTAATCGCCAGAACTTTTTTTTTTAGAAAAAAGAAAATGTATTTTATTGTTTTAAAAACTTTGGATGGCTTTAGAAAAACAAGCTCTTTTTAGAGGAATAACATCAGAAACTGTTTTATGTTTGTGGTCGTATGCAAAAACGCTTTATGTATCGATAACCGTAATATATGAAGCTTTAATATTTTCTACACACTCAAATTATGTTACAGAAATCTGTAAAATTTTACCGAATTCTCAACCGCTGAACTTTCAGTAATCCGATTTTACGAATTTCGGTAAAATATTACCGAAATCCGGTAATTTTTTACAGATATCTGTAAAATTTCACCGAAATCCGTTAAATCGGATTGCCGAACGTTCAGCTGTTGAGAATTCGGTAAAACTTTACAGATTTCTGTAAAAAAATCGAAGTGTGTACTGATCCTAATTATCAAAAACACCGATGCCGATTATTTTATTTTTTTTAACAAAAAAAACACCGTGCCTTTCGTAGTTGCTAATCCGTTACCGATCAGAACTAGTGTAATTGCACAGAGAACCACATAGATGGAGCTTAAGAGTAGCTTCTACATCTTCAATGTACAAGATCACTCGTTCATTCTATTTATAGATCAGTACCGGCGCCGGACACGCCCTTATGGTCTTTGGGGAAGGGGGAAGGATGATTAGTTCGACAATCGTTGGTTAGAGACCGGGTGGTTTACCTCTGCGTCCCCACAATTGTAAAGGGAAGGACAGATTTGTGTTAGTAAGGCAGGTTATTTATAGATCATGGATTCACTGTGGTAAGTGATGCGATCAATGAAAGCGCAGTAGACTGCTATATTATAATTTTTTTAATCTAGTGGTGATAGGTAGAGGCAAGTGACAAATAGCAAGGAAGGGGACGGGCCTGGGATTGACCATCTGCTCAGTAAGCAAAACGGGTAACCACTGAGCTACCCAGCCACGTCTTATCAAAAAGAATTTCCAGAAAATCCAGAAAAATCCAGAATGTATTGAATTTTGATCGTGAAATTTGTGAATAAAAATACTGGGCACTGTGCATGACCCACACTCCTGAAGCACTGGTGATGATGAGGATGCTTTTTACGCGCAGCTAGAACGTAAATAGACCGCTGTCTGAGTCATGAAGTCAAGATTGTCAAAAGAGATTTGAATGCTCAGGTCGGTCTGAAGCAGAAGTTTATACAGGCAATTAAAAAGATGAGCGCTCATCAGTACACAAACGACAACGGTCTAAGACTTATTGGATTCTCCACCTCCAAAAATATTCACATCACCTCCTTCGAGCACAGCCTCCGGTATAAGTAACTCTTGAAGATCACCGCAGCATACAAAATCGCAAATATATCACGTTCTGATTGATAGATGACACTTCAACGACATAATAGACGTTAGAACCTTGTCTCCGTTCCATAGAAACCTTGGCAGGCCTCCAGCATGTTCAACTCCAGGAAAAGCGAATCCGATCGCTACAGGTGGCCTAGTGAGGTCCCCACTTCGTAAGAAGGTCCAACATTTGCGGAAGTGCCACGGCATCGGAAGCAGGTGCCGTCATGCTAAGCGTGGCCATGGATGGGCCAGGACTCATACGGGCCATGGATAGGATGCGGGAAACGCTTTCTAAAATAGTGGAGGTGTCCGAGCAGTAGGATGCGATTATTGACCTTACGTCATCGTGCAACAACATTCCTATGCACTTGAAACTCAGTCTTCTTAGGCTACGCATGACAGTGTAGGCTGCATGCAAGGAGAGGAAAGAGCTGAAAGCAAAGCTCCTAGCCAAACAAAGTGCCAAACGCCACTGTCAGTCCGAAAACTTACCCGAATGTGACGGCGGGGTCCGAGGGTCCATCCTCGCGCCCAGTTGCGCAAGTGTCCGGCCCCTAAGGGTATTCCAAAGAGCCAATTGTTATGCAGGTAACCCAACTAAACCTGAACCATTGTGAGGCCGCCCAGCAACTGCTATTTCAGACAGTTCGACAGGTGGCATCAGATATCGCCATAATATACGACTCATACCACATCCCAGCCGGCAAAGGCAACTGGGTTGCGGACAGGCCCAATATGGTGGCTTTCTGGACGACGGGCGAGTACCAGAAACTGAACTCATCGAGATGGGCCCGCGAAGCTGTCCATCTGTCGGCATTGGCTGATAGTCCAAATCTAGGAATCCGAACAGCTTCCGGAGGATTGGGAGCAAGGGGTTATATGCCCCATCTATAAGAAATGCGACATGTCAAGGTGTGAGAACTTTCGAGCGTTCACAATCCGCCTACAAAATACTATCCAGGATCATCTTCCGTCGTCTACAGTAAACAGCCTACAGGCCAACAGTAAATATGTTCGTGGAATGTTATCAGGACGGCTTCACATGTTTGAATCACGTCGTTGACTACGACAAGGTTATGCACTTTGCGCTGGAAGGTATTATGCAAAGAACCGGGCTCAACAGTCGAGGTACGACTCAAGGAGAACCTGCAAGAACTTTGCAAACTTCGAACGTCGCATACGTAGGATGAATCACGAGCTGGCCCAATTCTACGGCGGACCCAGCATTCAGAAATTAGTGGAATGCAGGACAACAATCTTGCAAAGATAGCGTTCATCTCCAATGCACACGGTACAAGAAGTCGTGGAGCGCAACGAGCAAGGTAGGCGGATCAGGTGCAGCGAGATCTAGCTGGTGTGGGTCGTCAACGAGGTTGGACAGAAGCAACTATGAACCGAGTACATTGTCTTGACAGTGTGCTGTTGTTACACCAATAAAATGAAATGAATGAATTGATTCGTTCATAACCCAAAACTTACACGAAATTCACTCGATATCGAGTAAACATGTCAATGCGGAATTTTTTCATGTATTTTTCCAGAAAGAATAGTGATTAAGACGAAGATAGAAAAACCGTCGGAACGGCAACAAGGCGTTTAGTATGGTTTCATTGAATCGCTTCTGGCAACTGCTTTTCAAGATTAAACTTCAAATGAGTTATTGGGATATAAGTTTTTTTTAAAGGATATCGACCTACCAATTGCCATGCGTCCGTCCATCAACTAAATAATAGTCAATGTTTATTTATTTTACTCGATAAGTATCCAGTTTGACAGTTCAAAAATGTCTTCTTTCTGGCTTCACATTATTCACTTCTCTTACGTTTAATTGAATCCGAAGATTAAAATATGTTAACACAGACAAACATACATAACACTTGCAGTTTCTTCATGGATTACCCATTAAACGGTCAATTCAAATGTTTCTTAGTTGGTAATATCGCCACAGGTAGTACGTATAGCCGATTTTCGTTTGACGTTAACACACTACTGCCATCTGTTCAGCTTAGTCATCCATCACAGTGTGCTCAACAGATGGCGCAGGTGTGTTAGTGACCATGATTTGTAGTGAAAAATGTTCTATGTGTTATGTCTGTTTGTCTGTGATATGAACGTTAATTAATTAACGTAGATGGATTAATATAAAAATATAAACATTTTCATAAAAAACTCGAGTTTTTACGGTCTTTGGTGATAATTTTTGATGCTGCTGATCGAAAATTATGCAGAAAAAATGCAAAACTACCAAATTTAAAAAGGTTTTTTCCCCAAAAAGAGACAAAAGTGGACAAACAATTTTGCATAGATCTTGTAGATAGAAGTTTGTGCTTCCAGTTCAGGGACTCTGTGTTTGCAAATATTTGCAAATAAAGGAATAAGATATCTTGCAAAAACGTATATTTTTTTACACTTCAACCCCTACAACTTTTCTAATACATTAAATACCAACTATCTTGTATCTTAAAAATGTGCGTCATTTTATAACCCAAAAAGTCATCAATGTAAAGTTTTCAAATTCAAATTGAAATAAAAAAGTTACAGCAAAAAACTGTTTTTACAAGTCCCACCCTAAGAAAAACTGTTATAAAACGATACGTAGATGAGATTGAATTGAAAATTTTTCACCAAAATTTAATTAAATTAAAATCTCTGCAATTCTGTTGAAGCAAAAAATCCTCTAAACCATAAGAATAAAAAGTTGAATTTTTTATTATGAACATAAAAGGACCACCCTAGTCACAACCCAAACCAAAAGATAGATCTTATTTTAAAAATCAAATCTTCCAAAGACACCATCTGTCTAAAGTTAATGGTTTTAGAGTTATCGATTTTTGTCGTGAAATTTGTCCATTCGGACCATAGTGGGTGGGGGGGTTGCAAGCAAATCAATTTCAACGAAGTCGATTCACGGTCGTTCACTACGTCGTTTGAAGCAAGCCTGAATTTCAATTGAAAGGCCCTCAACGCTGGCTAGATCGCAAATGAATTGAAGCTTATTCACGTTTGAAAGGAAGTGAATTGGGAGTCAATCGGTGAAAGTACGATTTATTCCATACACGAAAGCTAATTGAAGTGGAGTGAAATGAATACAAATGAATGAAATGAATACATTTTCATTTTAATGCTTCGGCGATGTAGGGCCCTGGAAACATTTATTGCTTGCTTATTATAGGGGCATAAGTAACAAAGCGTGAAAAATCTGTATCTATGATTATTGTCTCAATTGCTCAAACAAATCCCCTTCATTTTAAATAATCTTTGAACATTTGAAGCAATGCCTCAAATATTTTCACAACTATACATCGAATTCAGGCTTTCCCACGTTAAATTTCGGACACTTTTCTTTGAGTTTAGATTTTAAATTAGTGAAACGTTTCACTTATATGACAGCTGAAAATCTCAACTTTCTTTCGTGTTACAACATGTTTACATTCTTGAGACTTAACACCAACTTTTTTGCAAACATTTTCTTGTATCATAATGGATGACAGCATCCGGGTCTGACTGTTTACACCGCTATCCAAAGAATCACCGTTGGCGAGCATTTTCGGACAAAGAAGGTGTCCAAATTCCCGAAGAAGTATTTGATTTGGCTGGCCATATGTAGTGTTGTTCGAAAACCTAAAAGTTTCGTCTCTACCAGCACTATCAATAAGGATGTGTAAGAGAAAGAATGCCTGCAAAAGCGGTTGCTACCGTTTTTCAGAAGCAACGACCCTGCAGCTCTGTTTTGGCCTGATTTTGCTTCTTGTCACTATGCCTAGTCTATCCTGAAATGGTATAAGGTACAATAGGTCAAATACATGCCAAAAATAGCCAATCCACCAAACTGTCCAAAACTTTGACCATTAGAGAAGTACTGAGCTCTAGTAAAGCGGACACTCTTCGAAAGAAGAAAGCAGATGGAGAATCGTCTCGGCGGGGGTATTGAGGATACCGTTTGGAACCTAATGGCAGATGTACCACAGATAGTTGAAGAATTTTACAGAAAGAAGGATTCAAATCTCGATCAACTGTTCCTAATGTAGATATAACTCTATTATTGTGAAATAAATAAGCAATTTTGTTGAATTATGTGTAAATTTTTTAGCTGCTATTATTTTAGTGTCCGAAATTTAACGTGGATAGACTTTATGATTAAAAATCACCTTAACAAATTTTAGGAAGAAAGTTACACATACAAACCCTGAACGAGTTTTAACGAGTTCAATGCGTTCAAAACAGCTTCAAAAATGTTTATATAGGACAAAGTATCCTACTGAATAATTGCATACATATTCGAAATTCTAATTAATTATCACGGTTATATCGTTTAAATTTCGTTTGGTTGGAATGGCCACTAGCAACCGGTCAGCCAACGCCATTTCCCAAGAACTACCATCAATCACACTTCAAAGTGACTTATGAGAAAGTCTAGCTCCTGTGAAGGAGTCCTAACCACACGTGGTCTCTTAGGCTCGCGATTCGGTTGTCTTCGTACCGCCGACGTCCATTGGGCGTCGTACGCGCCCTCGCGATCATCGCGCCGCACTCGCATGGGCTCAGAAGCTCCGATCAACGATCAGTCAGTCTGCTTCATCGTGTTCCAGCGATCGGTCGATTCGCTTTCTTCACCAGTTTTTTTTTTTTTTTTGCATTGTGTGTAACCCAAGCTGCCTCTCCGATCTGGCCAACATCGGGTTCGAAGAAAAAAGTGGCTTGCTACCCGTAACTGTTCCGCGTTCCGAATTTATTTTCTTCTTTCTCTGCTCTTGCTCGTTCGCTGGTGTGTTTACTCGTGGCCTGCTGCACAAGAAAGCATTTTATTGATCGAACGAAAGACGACGGTTGAAGAAACGGTGCTTTGTGAGTGAGACGAAGATAGGCATAAGAAAAAGAAAGTTCCCAAAGCTCTCCCAGGCGGCAGTGGAGGTCTTCACCTTTCGTTGCTGGCATTCATTCGAGGGGAGGAAGTTTGCAAGCTATTTTGGGTGAGGAAAGTGATGTGATCAAGTTTTTTTTCTCTACGAAAGTGGTTAAATTTTGGTTCGAAGCTGCATAGAAGATAAGAAAACGGCAGAAAAATGGCACTGCTGATGACCGATATGCTGTACGAAAATCCGCTGGATCACTTCTTGACGCTGTTTGTGGATTTTATAATATTCTTCTTCAAGTCGATCTACTTTACGCTGGAAACCTGTGTGCTGACCTGCATCCCCTACCGCTTTCGGAAGCTGAAGGTAAGAAGTTCAGGAAACGTTGTCGATTTGGAACGCTGCTTATTTTCAAGTAGTGTCCAAGTAATTATTTTGTAAGATTGGCCAATTTTGTTGCTACTTGGGAACTATTTCGAGTTCAAAAAATTTCTATGTTTTAAATATTTCCAAAACGGTTCTAACGTGTCTCGATGCTAAGTATGAACATTAAAATACTTTCAAAGTTGTAGTCTAAAAAAATCGCTTTAAACTTATATATGCTTATTTGCAATCTCGGGAATGAATGAACTCATGTTATTACTAGCGCAGTAAACGTGTTAAACTTCAACGCCTTCAGAATCAAGAAGAAAATAGTCACGTTTGTGTGTTTCGCACATATTTTATTTATCTTTTACATTTTTTTTTACAAAGTCAGCTGCATACTAGAACTCTCTTTAGCTTTATGAATATCCAAAAGTAACGATCTCTTCTAGTATTTGATGAGAATTCGTTTTTCACGCTCAATAATGTCATAATGTAATAATAATGTGACGGAAAGCATGCAACACATTGAATCTGCCAACTCAAAATCTGTAAGCCGTGATTGATTCGACATAGTACTAAATTCGAGGTCTCAAAAGAATGGTTTTCCTGTATTATTCTAAATAAAAATATATGAAAACAAAAGATTTCATATCGTATGAATTTTCGCGATGATTTGATGGCCTTTTGTACCAAGGCCAGTTATCAAGATCAAAATTAGGTATTCATATGCTGTTCTCACCTGCTCGGGATGCCATTTCTTACACAAGATGCTCGTCAACTTCAGTGACCATTTCGTGCCACCATCAAATCATCGTTGCACCTTATTAGTCGTTTTGGATGTTTTTTTGAGTTTCTCCTTCGTGATGACCCCATTTCGTTCAATTAGAGCCAGATTCTCGCTCGACTTGATTCAATGTGTAACATATTACATTAGCCTTGGTTTCTGGTACCATTCTTCACTTCAAATATACCAAATGTTGAATACTTGTAAGTTAATGGAGTGTCTTACAGAACACCATCTCGATATCTAATTATGCCGAGATTCCGGCAATTCAAAAGTGGTCTTCAGCTGAAGTTAGAGCCAGAAAAAAATCCGTGAGCACAATTATCAAACATGTTTGTGATTAATTATGAACATGGCCATGGACAGATCAACAATAATAGATAAACAACAGATGTTGTATGGGATTATCATGCATCCGCAATGTGTAAAACTGTTTACAAAGCAATGAATGCTCCGGCTCCATCTGAATGTGTTGACGTGACACTCGGTATATTGGATTCTCTGCTCTTCCAAAAAAAAAAATCAGTAAAATGTTGGATTGGCATCAGGGTACGCTGCATTCAACTGACGTTTGGTGAAATTTTCGATCAGTGTTTGCGGATTTATCTCCATCTATTTAATTTTAAGGAGATACATAATTGAAATAATAAAGCGTTACTACCAATTTGGGCTAACAATATGGATGCTGTTCACGTTATTCACTTACTGGATTACTTCACAGGGCAAATAAAAATATATTTTTAAAGTTATCAATTTAGTTGACGATAAGTTGGCCAAGTTCAATCAAACAGATGGCAATATATTACTTATTTCAACGTTTTCCCCGGAACTAAGTCATAACCAACGAGACTTTTATTTGATAAATAAATAACATTCCAAAAATAATAGAAATACATTCAGAGATTCTTTAAGAAATTGTGTTCACATCATTGGAATGAGGATTCTATAATAATTATAAGCATAAACATGATTGATCGCTCGAAGTTACTTTTCCTTTATTGCCAGATTAGCTGTTTGTACATTTAAAGATTGTTCTCGGAAAAAAGCAACAGAAAAAAAAATATCATCAAATATTAACTTAAAGTCGGATGTTTTTGAAACTCTTAAGGAATAAAATAACACATAGGGTATGTGTCCCTTGACTCAGCCTATTATGCAACGATCGATTACATTTTTATTATAACTCATACAGTTTTTAAGCTGTAAGCGAGATTCAACGAGTTATACACTTGCTAAGACATGTTTGATAAGACATTTGGAAGTATGTATCACGAAAAGTTACACAACTCGTTTAACGGTTTATGAGTACCAAATTGGGTCTGTTCATGGATGCAACTTCGTCCCATTCGATAAATTTATTACTAAATGAAATCTTTGTAAGGATTTTTTTTCCTAATTTTATGAATTAAGGCATTGTCAGCTGTATTCGCTTTACTGAACACAAAATTTCACAAATCAAACTAAAGTAAAACTACTTCGAAACACTTAAGTGATGTTCATATATATTTATCAGCCATTCAATAATGAAAACATCATAATTCACTATACAATGACTTTATTCATTCGGTTCGTGTTTAGACGAGCCACTTGTATACAAACAACCACAAACTCATGATTTTCCACTCAAATTTTACCAATAACAACTTTTTTACTACATTATTGATACAACAGGCCATATTTGGGAACATACAAAAAAATATGTCCCCAACATTGGGTCTACGATTTTTGAGTAAAATCATTGTAATTTCAGCTATGTGAACAGCTAGTTTGTAACGTGTAACTATTTTCTGTACATCCAGACTGCATTACTCGCTTTATCGATTCAATTAAGCCAAATTTAAATCACTTGAAGATCGTTTAGCTCATGATCATGAAATCATGATGCCCCAAAAGTTCAAGAAATCGAAAATTACGTGAAAGTGAACAACTATAAGTTGATAAATGTTGTCTCAATTGCTTCGGATTACATCGGTGATCCTTATGGCAACATAGTTTTGTTGATTATCGCTGAACTTATGACACTTTTGATGCATAGGCCGAATAAAGGAGCTAGGCTAACATTACATCCCGTTACCCTATTCGCTATGTTTTTGCAAAGTTGATTCATTCAACCTCCTCTCCTAGGCTAAATGCCCGCACCTTGGACTCAACGCCACCCATCAAATCCTGTGCAACAATTGCTCCATCTTTCTAACACACTTTCATCAACAATCAATATGCAACTAGCGATTTGAAACTGGTTCACTGTTGTAGACTGTTGTTGCACCCCTAGTTCCGAACTACACCTTGCATTCTGTACCTTGCTATACACTCTTGCGCTTTTCAGTACCTTTCGGTTCTAGTATCTTTGGCTTTGTTTTGATTTGCTATGTTATTTTGACAGAATACTTGAGGGTGTGTAGGTGAGAGTTACGTTATTAGGGGCGAATCATTAAACTTGGGACTGAGCTTAGGGCCGATGTGCAAGAACTTCCTGAGCCAAAACATGTATTCATTTTCTTCAACACTATTCATCCGCTGCTTTCATCCACTCTTTCTTCAAATCCTTATCGATTTTTAAAGACCAGTTTTCTAGAGCTCACGTTTCGTAACTGCCCGGAATTTTTCAATTAGCAAAAAACAACAAAGTTGGCTTCGCATCGCTCACTCGTCGGTTTCGTGCACGATGCCAGATGCAACCAAAATAGATTGTCACCATCGTAGAACCGGAAAAAGAGCTGCCGGCGCTTCAGGAGTCATTCTTCTTTATATATTTGGCCGTTGATGGTGCCGGTCGTTATGTACATCTTGATGAATTTGCCGCACCTACAAATAACCTGCCATACCAAGTACTTCTTGGCAAATTTGTTGACCGTCTTGTTCCGGAACTTCTCCGAAACATCCAGGTTACATTACGATGCATTTCGGCTGCATCAACCCCTCGCGGGCCAGCTTCCTGACGTGGGATTTACCCACCGTATTCTGTTAATTGGTTCGGTTAGACCCCTTTCTTACCTCGAAGACATGAAGTCCGGCCCGCTTCATTGTCTGCTGGACGAATCAATGAAAGGAAGCAATGACCTTCTTGGTCACGTCCCGAATCGAATGGTTTAGAATGCACATGAAGTAATCACGTACCTTGTAACAGGTACGCCAAGCGTACACCAAAGGTGGCGTAAACAACGAAGTTGTTTGCAATCTTTCATGTGCCATAAAATAATGTATGCAAACTTTCATACAAAAGACTAGATTCAGGCGTTATCTGACTTAAATTTACATGAAATGTCCCATTATTTTCTGACAAATCGAGTATTCCCTTTATGTGCATTAGATAACGCAGAAAATTAAATGTTTCATTCCATCTGTGTATGTTACTCTTATGAATACAGTAGAAATTATTCCTAGTTTTTGTAAATATTTGATATTGCATTCGATTCCTAGATGTTAAGAAAGAACAGAATTACTATCAATTGGCTATAGCTTTTAAATCACCAGACGAAAATTTGCCTATCGCTTTGCACGGTTATAATAACGTCTAGATATTGAATTGCATATGAAAAACCCGATTTAGAGAATACAACACTTCTAAAAATTAAAATTCGCAAAGAAGAGTTCCTCGATGGTTGACACCAAAATGGAGTCTGTTTGAGAGAGGTGGGACAGAGATAGCTAGAGCTGGGAGAGGTGGGACAGAGAAGCTAGAGCTTAGTTAGAACTCCCAACCAGCTGTGATTTCTGGACTGCCGAACACATCCGAAGTTGACGCCGTAAAATCGAATTTCCTAGAATTCGAACGGGATAACTTTCCCTAGTCTGACGGCACCACTGCTCGCTCATTCCGTCCTACAACAGTAAAACAACTGGGAGAGCGCGAAATTTATTCATAATCATTAGGTGCTGCAAAGTAGGCCGATTAAAGCAACGTTTAACATTTCCTAAGATTAATACTTTCTTTGTATACTTAGTTGTTCACCCGTTGCTAATCGTGTGTGCGTAGGCTTGTGTGCGCTGAAAGCTAGAAAATCGAGGTAATTGTGCTCGAACATCGTACATTCCGTGAATGTGCTAACATCCAACCAAACATCCTTTGGCGCCACTATCATTTCCCAGGTAATATAAATGGAAAATGGACTCAGCAGAAGAAGGAGGACAATCCCGCTTGCGGCATCCACCTTACCCTCTTAGGACGAAACTTCCCAGGCGTACATTATCGCCGTCGGATGGGATATCGTCACTAAATCACTCCGTCGGAGGGACAGGGGTTGTTTCCAAGAAACCACGTGATCGGCCAGTACCCTCCAATGGTCACTTAGAACCGAAACTTCACCAAGCATCAATCGCTTTATCGTCGCCAGCCGACGTAGGGGTCGGCGCCTAAACAGCGGCAACAACCAAAGTCATCAACTGGTGAGTCCGTTCTTTTCTTCTTTGGAGAGGGCGCCACTGTAGTTTCCAAACGAATGGTGAAGTAGTTAGAGTCTTGTGAGGGGTTTCCTGTAGTTCGCGCTCGTGTCTTGTTTTGAGCTTATTGTATTGGGTAAGTCGGCCCTTAATCGACCTGCACAGAAAAAAATAATTAAGTTTAACAAGCGCGTGAAATTTCCCTTCGTTTAATTCCAAGCAAAATGAGGGAAAACTACGAAATTGTTTGCAATCTTTCATACAACAGGCTACATTCAGGCGTTATTACATGAAGCATTCCATTATTTTCCGCCAAATCTAGCATTCCCTTTATGAGCATTAGATAACGTAGAAAATTCAATGTTTCATTTTATCTATGTGTGACCCCTCTCGAATCGGAAGCAGTTCGCTTCGTTCGCAAAGCTGCAATCTAGTGGGTGGTCTCCTTTAAAGAGTGACGCTTAAGCCACCCATTTACAAACAGGAAACTCGACAAGCAGATTGGTTACATCTTTAAAAACATCCTCTATATGTGAATATTGCGGTTCTAGAACAAGGCAATACTAGCGCTGGCCCCACCCGAATGCAGGTCAAATAAGGAAAAAGGAAGGAATATGTAGACGTGATACTCGCTTTACTGGAAGCCGAGAACACCTCTGCATTCACTGCAATCACTGGAAAAATCACGGGAAATCCCGGGGATTTTAGATAAAAGGGTTGATTTGGCAGCACGGTTCGTTTTTGTACAACATGCGGTGAATTCGCACAACGTGCAGTTTTTTTACAATACAGACCGATTTCCAATTTGGCCAAGTTTGTTCTAAAAGTATAAATAGCCGCTCTGATACAATTGCGCAAAACCACCCGAAGGCAACACCAGCCAACTGGTCTGCCTACCTTAAAAAGTCATTGCAATCGAATGACAAAAATTGTTAAGGCCAGAAAAGTGGATCTCAGAAACTACGATTTTGCCGATAAGGTCCGCCTCTACCAGTTTGTGCAAAGTCGTTCTGGTAGTTGCCAAAAATTTAAAAACTCAACCAATGCCCATTCCACCGTTGATCCCACTAGACAGCAAAAGTTCTAAGTGTCGCTTAATAACTCCTACAGAGAAGACAGCTGCGATAAGTCAACATCTCGTCAGCTTCCGCAGTCTCGGACAAGACATCGTCAGTCCCCACGAAGCTGTCGTTAGCGAGCTAGCAAACAACATCCATCTAAGTCCCAACGACTTCTCGGAGGAGTTGAAGATCTCAGGTGACAAATTGTTGACCTATATCAAAACGTCTAAAAACATGAAGGCCCAAAATTTCGACAACATCATAAATTCGGAGCCCAAGATCCTTCCTCCAGACCAATCAGTCTCTCTCGGGATTATCTGAGCTGTTTGAGAAAGCGATCTTCCGTCGGCTTCTGTCATCTGCCTACGAGCTCAACATCTTGCTCGACAATTTGGCTTCCGACGCGGTTGCTCAACAGTTCACCAACTTAACAGAGTCATCAACATCCTCAGGCGGAACAAGTCTGTAACTAAATCATCTGCTATGACACTTCTCGATATAGAGAAGGCGTTTGGTAACGTATGACATGATGGCCTGGTGAAACAAACTAAAACGACACAATCTCCCCATCTTCTAGATGAAGATAATTCAAAATAATCTGTCGGACAGGACAATCGCTGCATGGTGCAGTTTCCGATGCGTAAGGTGTCTCCGCCGGTGTTTCGCAGTGAAGTATACTTGGTCCACTTCTGTTCAACTTGTTCACCCCCGCCCCCTGAAAATGGATCTCTGTCTTTGTTTGCCAATGATACCGCAGTCGTCCTCAGCGGTAAGGTAACAAGAGCGCTAGCAACGAAATTCCCGGGAAGCCTGAATGTCCTGTCAGAATACTTCACCGAATGGAAGATCTGTATCAACGCATCAAAGGCCAAGATACTCCTCTTCCCACTCTCCAATTCTCCCAGACATGTTCCGCCGGAGGATTGTAAAATAAACCTGAACAACACAACGGTGAAATGGACCAATTCAGCTGTCTACCTTGGCGTTTCCCTAGACAGCAAGGTTATTTTCAGAGAGCAGGTTAACAAAACTGTCACAAAGTGTAACGTTCTGTTGGAGCTGCTGTACCCATTGATCAACAGAAGGTCTAAATCACATCTGAAAAACACTACGAGCAAATCTTACTCCCGGTAAGACAGATTGCCCAGTTGTAAGCCGACCTTGAGGACACAGTTCGACACAGTAGATTTACAGTTCTGAGGCAAAATCAGTGACGGAAAAATATGTATGATCGCAATAAAGGGTATCACACTTCAAATTGCATCACAGAAAAAAATGCTGTAGAGAGCTACCCATTGTGTATTTTCTCTTTGAAATTTGGGTACAAGTAGTTTAGAGTGTTTTTTTTTTTTGTATTTTTATCGCTTTTTTCTTAAATTGGGAATTGGTTTTGCGCAAGCACCTTGAAAATCCTCAACTCTCTCATCGGGACATCGGAAAACAACTCGGAATCGTGCAATCAACGGTGAGTCGTGTGATTAAAAGTTACTAAGAAACTCTGAGCATCGAACGGACGGATCAGGATCACAATCGTGTCGTGAAAGCGTTTAAGCAGAATCCCAATGCTTTGGTCACGGATGTGGCCAAATAGTTGAATTTGTCCAAGTTTTTCGTTCAGAGAGCCAAGGCCCGAGAGAGACTACATACGTACAAAGTGCAAAAGGCTCAAAATCGTGACTAACGGCAAAATGCGATGGGAAAGTCACGGGCTGTACACCCAGATACTGACGAAGTCTTATTGTCTCATCATGGATGATGAGACTTATGTCAAGGCAGACTTCCGGCAGCTTCCAAGACCACTGTTCTTCACCGCCCAGCACAAGTTTAATGTTCCGAAGGAAGTAAGGAAGCATAAACTTTCAAAGTTTGCCAAGAAATACATGATTTGGCAAGCGATCTGCTCATGAGGTAAACGGAGTGCGCTGTTCGTGACTACCGGGACTGTAAACAGGGAGATCTACCTCAAGAAGTGTCTACAGAAGCGTCTGTTTCCTGTGTTGAAACAACACGAGGGCCGTACGATCGTTTGGCTGGATCTAGCTTCGTGCCACTATACGAATGGTGTCCTGAAGTGGTACGAAGTCACCGGGGTCACTTTCGTACCCAAGGACATGAGCTCTTCTGTCCTTTTGATGTACTGTTCAGAGGATATGTAGCAGAAATTTACTTTCGTGATATTTTTATCTGTTTGTTCATCTGACCAGTTATATAACTATCGAGAGGTTGTCATGGCATTTCCATAATTTATTGACTACTTATGTGTACGGCAGGAAACACCAAGACCTTAGCCTAACTGTAAGTAAAATCAAAACCGTTGGTGACTCCAAACCTCTAGGATACAAATTCAGAGAGAGTTTTTGTCGACGAAAGTGGGGTCCTGTCCCACTGTTCCCCGGCCCGCCAATATTTACACCACTGGGAAAATGTCACAGACCTCATTGCAAAAACATTCTGTGTCAGTGCCACTCCACTAATTTCTTGTTTGTTCATTCATCTTTCACCACACCTTTGCGGAGTGAAAATCACAACTCACATACGAATTGCAGAAAAGTCAACAGTATCAAGCAATATGAAATGATGACGCCCGTAGCACAGTTCAACAAACTGAGGCATCTTTCGTCTTCAACCGGTTGGGGAGTTGCATCGATAGATGATTAACGACATTTCTCTAACAATGTTGACCCAATTTCACGCTGTTTGAGCAACTTTGGGGTCGTTGTCATTTTTCTTTGATCGGTTTTCGTTGATGTCTGTTTGGATGTACACTGTGGTTTAACCGGTTGAATGTCGACGTCAAAATCGAGACAGCTTATCATGATTCAAATTCAATTATGCTCGCTAGTTGTAGTACAACAATGTACACTTATTTATTGCACCCAAACAGGTAACCTTCGCTGCAAACTAAAGCATTAACACGTCCAAACCACCACAATACCAATAAATGTGTGGGTTCCCCCTCACCGAACGAAGGCAAATTATTCGCTCGAACAGAGTTATGCAAAACTAATGTCAGACGCCCGGTTTCTCTTCCTATGGGTCAAATGGCAATTTATGAACGGTGGATTCATTTTTTTAAACTTTCCTCATTGGCTTGGGTTTGCCGTGAATGAAATTAATTTTGATTGCATAAGCAAACACCTACGAGAGACGTTACCGGCTATAAAAGCTTTATTATTAGTTAACAAAGGAGGTGCTTTAAAAATCATCTGCGTGCGATTTTTTGCCGGTATTAGATACGACTGTTTGACATTTTCCAGTCAAGGACAAAATGACCTTTCTTTTTCTTTATTCAAAGTGTGCTCGTCCCAGAAAGTACCGACTGAAAGTACTCTTGGCTGGCTGCAGTATGAGTCAGGTAATTTGGCATAACCTTTCGCGAACTGCCACTACGAGAGGAGGATTGCTTCAAGGCATATGGTGTCATAGAAGATTTTCATCGACTCATGTCCCATAAATCATTACTTGTGGAGGGATTATGAGATTTTGAGAAAGCGTAAACTTGCCTATTGTTGAAGCGTTATGGAAGTGCTGTTTTTAGTTACGGATTCATCGAATTCATGTTTTCGTTTGCGCTTCATGGAAGCTTTAGATAGCTCACTTGCTATTTCTCGCATCACAGCCTGGTTCCAAAGGGCACTAAGGTCTGTATCCGCAATAATCCAGACACCTCAAAACATGAATAAAACATAAATTTCGCATTATATTTCCGTCGCAGTTGTTTATTTGAAATTCATGGGATGTGTTTCAACAATTCGTGAAGACAAAACATAGTTATTCGGTATTTGCATAAAATTTTCGAACTTTGCGCTTAACTCCGTCCATTAGGGTTTGTACAGACTTTTCAGAAATCTTAGAAGCCGTCTTGTCCAAATTTGCTGGAAGTGTTTGATGTCTTTGATTCCTTGCTTCTTTCCAGAAAGCTTCCGCTTCATCAGAGCCCAATTTCTCTCGATTGGTCGTAGCTCTGGGCAATTTGGCGGGTTTGAGTTTTTGGTACAATGTTCACTTGATTTGCTTGGTACTATTCCATCACAGTTTTAGCATAGTGGTATGATGCCAAATCGGGCCGGAACAAAGGTTTTCTTTGTGACTTTTGATGAAAGGGTAGCAATCGCTTCTGCAGAAACTCTTTCTGATAGATCTCCTTGTTGATTGTGCCTGTAGTGACGAAAGATTTACTCTTTTTGCCACACGGGCAAATTGCTTGCCACACAAGGTATTTTTTGGGAAATTTCGATGCCTTCTTCGTTCTGAAATGCTCAGCTGTAGGATTTCTGGCCATAGCAGAATAAAATGCCAGCCCTGGAAGCTGCTTGAAATCCTCCAGGGCATAAGTTTCATCGTCCAAAACAACGCATGAAATTTTCGTCAAATATTCGCAGTACAAACATAGACTAACTCTAAGACCAGTAGGTCCCATACAAAAACGATTTTTTTCTTGGCTCAGTCAGTACTAGAACATCGGTCCCAAGCTCGGTCCCAAGCTTAATAATGCGCCCCTAATAATGAACTCACATGAACACACTCTCAAATATTCTGTCAAAATAACACAGCAAATCAAAACAAAGGCGCAAATATGTATAACAAGGTGCTGGCTTCAAGGTGTACTTCGGACCAAGGGGTTCTACAACAGTGATCCAATTTCAAATCACTAGTTGCATATTGATTGTTGGTACAAACGTCGAGCCCGTGATTTTGCTGCCAAGTTCTGTTTGACGTCACGATTTGGAACTGTTTTTACTTTATACGACTTAAGTCCCAAACGTTGTTTTGATTTTTGGACAAATCCAGGCGACATCCCTATTTTACGAGCCATCGTTCGAATGGAGAGATTTGGGTTTTCGTTAATATCGTTTTCACCTGTCGGTCCATGACAGGATCAGCCCGTTCAATGTTTTTGTCACTTCTCGGTTTTCTCTTCACCGTCAAACGTTCCGAAAATGCTTTGAGCACATCGTGAACAGTGGATTTAGGCAAATCCAATGTTTTTGCAAGGTCCCGTATTGACCAGTCAGGATTCGCTCACGCACTCGTTTTTCTTTCGTCGCCATCTTGAATACTAAACATGAAATGTAAACATCGATCATAGTCTTTTTCATCATAGACTCTTAGCTATACCACAGTGAAATTTGTCAGTCCTACGTGCAATATTTCAAAAGTTACAATGATTTGAAGGTTTCCGGATTAATGTGGATACAGATTTTAATAGTTCTTACCATTTTTACCATTGGACGCACATCAACCGTATCAAAAATACGGAGTAGATTAATGATATTGATTTTATTCACACAAAGAAATTTTTGTGTGTGTTTTCTAGATTCCCGACTACCTAGTCAAGTTTGAGTCAAATGCGACACAATTTTGTTAAAGGTGGAGTCACTCAAAACTGATTGAACTGATTTGTGATACGATAGCAAATCATCCACATCTATATAATTCAAGTCGACGTAATCAGAACAGAACTAACTGTACACAGAGAAAAGTTTGATAGTCAATTTTATTATTATTTGGGGATTAGGATGACGATATAGCGATGTAGAGATTTCGAACCAACTATGATAGTTGTATAGTTGATTCAACATTTACAATAACGTTCTTGAAAGTATGACCGTAGCCAAGAATACCATGAACGAACTCAACCATTTCATGCTTTTTGTAACCATTTTATGCCATAGTCATCTTGAACATGATTAATCTGTCGGTACAACCATGAAATTATTCTCAGTGTAGGTTGAAAGAGTGCACAGCAAAAAATAAAAATGAATATCGCATCATCAACCATGGTGAAAATACGCCGAAATTGACAATGTTGCTGAAAAGCGAATGCACACAAATTGACGATAAATGAGTACATCGATTTGATATTACCTTTCATGTTTGTAAGATTTCCTTTTGTTATGACATATATATTTTGATGCCATATTGTGTTTGTGGTTTCCAAGATTTTTGTTTGCTGTGTATTTGTGTATCTGAGAATGTTAGAAAAAATAATTTAATTGATCACTCCAGATATTTCGGCCAAATTTTTATGTTCAACGCCCAACAATAAAAAACGATACATTAAAATTTGTTTAGCTAGTAAAGACTGTATTCGATTAAATTTGGACACACAAAATAGGTCACCAAAAATTTTCCTTGAGCCCGATTCTTTTCAAACTTTCTGGAAATAAAGTACTACTAAATGGTTAAGTTTTGACATCATTGGTTTATTGAACCTCTTCTCCCAACCCAAATGCCGCACCTTTGCCTTGACCCCTTTCATCAAATTTTGGGCAATGATAGGACTGACTTGCTTACTTACTTTTAATCGCACTTTCTTTAGTTAAAGTTTATTTTCTGTCAGTTTTGGAGTTTTAACGAGCTTGATTGCCCAAAATTTTTCAATTGCGCGAAGTTCCGGAGTGTTTGGAGGGTTGACGTCTTCTGATACAAAAACTACATTATTATCTTTGCACCAGTCTAAGACGGGCCGGGCATAGTGGCAAGATACCAAATCCGGCCAAAACAGTGTCAGGCCATCGTGAGATCTCAAGAAGGGCAGAAGTCGGTTTTGGAGGCATTCGTCCTTGTAGATTTGTCCGTTGACGGTCCCAGAGGTGATGAAGGGCTGACTCATTTTGCCACATCCGCAGATCGCTTGCCAGACGAGGAATTTTTCTAATTTCTGAATTTCGACAGTTTCTTCTTCCGTACACTCTCCGGAACGGCCAACTTAGAGGTGGCGACGAAGTGTTCCTGTCCTGGCATTTGTTTGGTGTCGGCTTTAATGTAGGTCTCATCGTCCATCACAATGCAGAACGGTTTTGTGATCCACTCCCTGTACAGTTTTCTTGCGCGAGTTTTGGCCACCGAGTTCTGTTTATCGTTCCAGTTCGATGCCTTCTGGAACTTGTTCACATGTAATCCAGAACGTTTCATTGTTTTCTGCACAAAACAAACTGAAACTTTCGCCTTTTTCGCAATACCCCTGATCGAAATGTTGGGATAACGCTTAAATTGGTTCCTGGCCTTCTCCGGATTTGATGTGCCTCGTTTTTTGCCACTACAATTTTTCCGCTTGGTTGTCTTATGGTCCTTGAACGTTTTGATCACATAAGATACGGTTGAATGTGCGATTCCGAGCTGTTTTCCGATCCATCGATGAGAAGCGTTTGGGTTTTCGAAGTGAGTGCCCAAAATTTGTTAGCGCACTATTTCTTCATTCGAAGCCATCACTGAAATCACTCGACCAATTTTCACGAAACTCATTACACAATTGACACAACACAATGAAAAACATTCAGTTAAAATTTCAATAATGTTTACCCACACGCTAAAAAGTTACGAACAATTGCATGTGTCCAAACTTCATCGAATACAGTCTTTACTTGTCTACGGCTAGATTTGGTTATAAAAAGTTTACTCAACATAAAATCAAGAATATGTGTTACTCGGGATAGCATACTATGCGTTATATTGTCGTCTTTCGTTTGTTTACTTATTTGCCCGGTTAAAATTCTTCGTTTTCAAAATGTCTCGCATTGAAAATGACGTAAAAGCTAAGGTTTTGGACCCATGGCTACATGAAAAGCATTTAACTATTCATTACGCGAGTGTAAAATCCATCATAACCAAGTTTCGGGAACACTGTTCTTTGGATGAACTGCCAGGAAGAACTGCCGGAAGAACAAATCAGTGTCGATACGTGATTTGGCCAATAAAGCTAACATCTGCGTTGGAACTGCGGAGCCTGCGTCGGAATGATTCAACGTTTCAAGAAACAGAACAACCTGAAGACCTACAAGAAGCAGAAAATCGCAAAACAAAGTGCAGCACAAGAGCAACGCGCAGTAACAAGAACCCAAAAACTGTATTCACGAGTTTTGCAGCAACCGGATGCGTGTATTTTGATGGACGACGAGACCTATGTCAAAGAGAACTCAAAAAACCCTTGAAGGTCCAAAATATAACACTGCCAGATAGGTCGATTCAAGTGGAGAAATTTGATCGAAACGTGCTGGTATGGCAAGCAATCCATCGGAACAATCCATGCGGAAATCTATCGATCTGAATGTATACAGAAGAGGTGTCTACTCTTATATCAGAACACCCTCTACTGTTTTGGCCGGATTTAGCGTCGGCGCATTTCGCCAAAACAACTCTCAATTGGCTCACGGAAAAAGGTTTAGAGATTTCGTTGAAAAATACATCAGTCCGCCAAATTTTACCTCAGCTTCAACCCATCGAACGCTATAACGTTTGCATTTTAAAAAAAGGACAAAAATTGCCGATTTTTCATGGGTTTACCTTAACCCGCACTGACGAAACTACCCATACAGCATCAACCATAGTAACCCATGAGTCAGCAGACAAAAATTGACAGCTCTATCAGTCGAACTCTAACCGTGATGGCAAAAACAGTGCAGTGAAGTAACTCCGTTCAGAAGTGTGCGCGTTCAAAGAACGTCACCCCGCCGCGTCGAAAACGGACATCGTGCAGCACTTTGTGGACGCCGGATACGCCCATTCTGGCATCTACAAAATCTTGGCACTGTAAGACCACAATCAGAGCATCGAAAAAAAGCCCGGTTCCGGACGGCCGACGACCCTGAGCGGCAAAAAGCTCCAAAGGATGCTGAAAAGGAAGACCGAGGGAAAAGTGGCTACATCGCTGCGTGCGCTTAACCGGGAGGTCGGTTCAACCAGCCAAACAGTGAAAAATTACCTGACGAACATGAACATACATGTTAGGAAGCGGAAGTCGCGTCCACTGGTTTCGGAGCTAAAGGCAATGACGCAGCGGCAGCGGCTGAATAAGATGGTCAACTTGATTTTTTCGTCGAATCGCGACGTGGCGGTGGTGATGGACGATCTCACCCTGAATGGCAATGACTGGCAGGGCACTTCGTATTTTACTTCCCCCACGAAGGAAGTAAGCTCCGAGGTGAAGTTCATTTCACACACCAAGCTCCTCTGGAAGGTGCTGCTGTGGCTGACAATCAGCGAGAAGGGGATGTCAAAGCCGCTCTTCTTTCGCTCCAGACTGGCCGTAAACGGGGAAATTTATAGTACGAAATGCCTACCGGAAGTTGCGTCGTTCATCAAGAAATACCGTAAGGGCAAAGACGCGGTGTTCTGGCCGGATCTGGCGCCGGCCCACTACTCGAAGCGATCAGTGGAGGAGATGAAGCGGCTGAATATCGATGTGGTATCCAAGTCGGCGAACCCGCCCAACGTCCCCCAGCTGCGTCCCATCGAGAATTTCTGGCCCAACCTGAAGCGTAAGATCTACTCCAACAATTTTGACACGTAAATTGAAGAGGAATTGATAATAAAACGAAAAAAGAACTCAAAAACATGCCTACACGCAGGCTTCAAAATATGGAGTAACTTCATTATGAAGTGAATCAGACAATAAAATATTAAATTAGTGAACATGAAGTGAACCAGTGCTGAATCACTTGGACAGGAAATGGATCAGACATCACTTGACGAGGTGACATTAATCACTTTAATATGAAGTAAATCAGACCAGAATAATAAGAAAATGATGTGGATCTGGCTTGAATCACTTGAATGTGAGTCAGTCCTGAATAACTCGAGATTGAGATGAATTCGTCCTGAATCACTTGAATATGAAGTGAATTGACCTTGAATCCCACAAATATGAAATAAACCAGACATAAATCATTTGAATGTGTGGTGAAACAGTGCTAAATCAGTATCATTTGGGGTGAGCTCTTCGTGAATCACTTGAATATGAAGAGAATCAAACTTGAAACACTTGAACGAGAAGTCCGTCAGCCCTAAATCACTTGAATTTGAGGTGGGTCAGTTCTGTATCACTTGAATATTAAGTGAATGCGAAATGAATCCAACCTATAGCAGGTATAATCACTTGAATGAGAAGTCAGTCAAACCTAAATCACTAGAATTGAGGTGAGCCAGTCGTGAATCACTAGGATGCGAAGTAAATCAAGCCCTAATAGCCCCTTCTGTAAAGACTCGAACTTTCTATCTTATTAGAATCATGAGGTAGAGCAAGTTGAAAAAACTGCCACGCTCACTAGTTCCAGGAAGCGGTGGAATTCCGAAAAAAAAAATGTCCACCTTTCGAATGCCGTTGACTTTCTGAACCACTTTGCCGAAGACTAGAACTTTCCATCTTATCAAAATCACGAGATAGAACAATTTGAAAATGCTCAATGTTTCATGCTGACTAGCGCACGTAGCGGTAAAATTTCGAGCCAATCGGTTCATCTTTCGAATTTTCTTGACCTTTTTAACAATTTTGCTGAAAACGGCATCTTTGCAGATACTAAAGGCTCAAACGCAATGATAGCGGAAGCGGAACAGCGACGGCAGTAGCCCAATCTGACTAAACCTGCTTGTCGGATAGAGAACTGTTTAGATTCAAGTAGATTCTAATTAGACATATCGACGTCATTTACGACAACTGTCAAACTTCCGTTCCGTTTCGTTTCCGTCCACATTACGTTTGGGCCTTAAGGGTCTCGAGATATAGCATCATGAATGTTCCTTATTTAGGTGTGCTAAACTTTTTGAGGGTGATGTTATATATTCAAATGAGTGTTGCAATACTTTTCCAAGCGAGTCCGTACTGATGACTGGTAGTGTATATGATCTTTATTCGGTTGATCCTGAAATGCAAAAAAGGTTGTAAAGTGTTAAAGTGTAGAATTCTTTGGTTCCGCGCTTAAGCACGTTTTCGTTCGTTTTCAATTTACCAAAATCTTGATTTGAGGTATCCTGAAAAAGTTTGTTAAATCTATTGAACACACAGCGCTGTATGAATCAGATCAGCTCAGATTTAGTAAAATGTCCATTTGCAAACCGGAAACTAAAAACACTGTCAGTAACAAGTGCAAAAGCCTACTACAGATTGCGTTGCTGCTTCTTGTATTCTAGGCACTAGCTGCTTCTAAATCATAAATCAGAAAATTGTATGACAGCAATCAGAAAAAGATAAAAATTGTATTTTGCCTCTATTTCCCGTTATGTTCTTCCATGTTTTTAGGGTGGATCTGAGAGCAAGGATGATTCTAAAGCGCGCTATAACTACGAACCTAATGTGAATATGTAGGAAAATTCTCAATGTGAACTCCAGGCACACGATCCTCTTTAGCAGGTAGAAAAACTACTTGATGTGATATTTCCACAATGGAACTGACTCTTAGCTTCGGGTCTTGACCAAGAATCCCTACTCAACCATTGCGGCACGACAAGCCGGTCAATTCACCGCAAGAAAGATGTGTTCGCAGTTCTTTGCGGAAAAAACTTTCTAATGATATTTATTCTGAAAGATTAGCACTAACCCGTGAATTTAGTGAATTTAGAGAGTACGACTAAGCGAAGTGGAGTACAATGAGTTGGGCTAATTAACTGCGGTCTTTTTGCATTGGAAAATATAATCGCTTTCGGAATGCTCGACAGCCTCGTTGCGTCGGTTCACTCGATGGCGATGCCAGAGCCATAAGCCCGCAAACACCACTTTTTATAACGCCCGAATTAGATGCTAGCTGTTCCTTATTTACTAACGTACATACATACATACACGAGAAGAAGAAAGGTATGAAATTGCTTGAAAGAGTGAATTAGCATCCAACAACCGAATGGGAAAGCACGCAAGAGTGCATCACGTTTCGGTACTTTTCCACTCTCTCAACGCCGGACATCTTGAGGAAACTACTTCGACTTATGCGCACATTTCCGTCATCAAGGGCATTTTGTTGCTTCGTTAATTCAATTCAAAAGCCTCCTATAAATTTTAACTCCTAAATGCATCCGATACATCTTCAAATCCAATGGAGATTTCAAATTGAATCCACTTTTGCTGCCTTCTTTTGTAAGCCGATATAAATCAAATGGCGTTTCATAGTGTTCTGAAGGTAAAAGACGAAAATTAGGAGTTTGAACCTTTATGACCACGATTTGGTTTACAGTAATGTATGTGTGAAAAATTAAAACGGAGAACCTCATAATTTATTTGACGGTTTTTGGAAGTCGTGACGCTCTCAAGATAAGAGCATTACATTCGACCATAATCCCTTTTACAATGGATCTCAGAAAATCAGCATCGTTAAATAAAACGAGAATTAAATCAACGTCTCAGAAATAAAATTAAAAAATCATCAAAATACTCGCAGCACAATAAACACAGAGCTACAGCTTCATTTACCAAAGCATTGTTTTTTTTTTAATTCGAACCCCCTGAATTTTACTGATGTCGTGCACGGCGCATGGAACTATTTTATTACACAATCGTTCCGTTGAACACCATTAGGGCAAGATGGGAGTGAACCTATCAGCTTATTCATCATCTGTGAGATCACAGTCACGACATTGATTAAGTAATACGAAGTTAATTTGCGGCTCTTTCTGAGGAGTAATGAGGTGCTCACATTTAGCAGTACTCTCCAAAGCAATAATAGGTTTCAAAGTTGAATGGAACAATTTGGATTGTAAAATGATTTAGTGTCCATCATAATTAGCATCTTCCAAGTAAAACCGACATCTTTAGCTAACAATCATGTTAATTAAGTCTGGGACCATGGTTCCTTCTTGAATGCAAATATCCATACAAGACGTTAAAGCAGATGTGCATACGCGTCAATCATTAAGCCT
>JASCZW010004635.1:0-83435 GCA_034211315.2 Aedes japonicus | reverse complement strand
TTCTTCAGGTATACCTCTGGAGAAGTGTTTTTATTTCAAAGTTCCGCAAGAGATTGCATCACAATATCAGCAGAATTTCTTGCAGTGATTTCTACACTGAAAATTTATTTTCGTAGATTAACTTTCACTCGTTTCGTAAACATGGATTTTGTTAATACATAAAACAAATGTCTCGTAAATGGTATGAAACATTCATATGGCTTGTCATCTAACAAAAAGGTATCATTACACAATTTTTGTACTATGCACAAAATGAATTTCGTGAAGACCAGCCAATCGCTGCTTCTCTTCGAACGTACTCATTAGTGTTGCTGTTCCTGCTGGGATGGCGGGAATCATTAATTCTAGGGTTTTTTTTTTCATTAGGGCGAATCTACAATTGAAAGATTCTCTCGGGGCTCGTTCTCTTTCATTCATAAACCAATCACTTTTACGTTTTTCATTCAACTATTTGTAAAGTATGCTTACCATCACTGTTGTGTTTCGATCTGTACTAAAGAATGCCTCGTAAGTTTTGTAATGGCGCTGTAATGAATGAAAGAGAGCGAGGCCGGAGAGAATCTCTCAATTGTAGATTCACCCTAATGAAAAAAAACCCTAGAATTCATCCCAAAATAGAAATGAAAGCGCTGTCGAGAGTGAGAACTTCATGCACAATAATCAAGTAACTTCTCACGAGTCAACATGGTTTAGTGAGATCAATCACGGACTCAATAATAGCTGTTCCTAAAATGTATAGGATCGAACCCATGTCAGAAACATTAAACATTTATACCCTGAACCCTCGTCGTGCCCTTTTTTTTAATTACATTTTGAGCCGATAAAGTAGATCTGTCAGTCGTTCATACACCACCAGAGAGACGTTTCTTTTTTATTGGTAACAAATTACTCGTAGCTCTTTGTATTGGTTTCGTAGAATGAACGAATGTTCTTTCTGTGTCAACTAATGCTTAGTGCTTTTGACAGTTGCACGTGTGGCATTAAATACGAAGGTAGCTTCTTAACACGTACAAATCGTTGCAGGAAACAACGAATAGATTTGCTGGTTATACTTTCAATTTCGTAATAAAGACGAAATTTATTTTCAGTGTACAAAAATAATGTTCTGGTTATATAGAATTTTGCAGATGAATTTTAGGAAGTTAGAATAATGTTCTCGTTAGGTATTAGTGCTATTCAAAGTATAGTTATCTCGAACGTGATTTTTTGTTATCTTTATATAATCTTGCCATGTGACAACCTGTACATATTGTGCAAGTTACACAAACAAAAAACTGCAATCGTAGTTGGAAGGTATGATTTGATATACCTGCATTAATTTGTCCTGTAGTCTAAAACGATCCAAGAAATTCCAGACGTTTTGCATCCATCTACCACCAAATGGCTATCGTTGGAGTCAGTTGTCAAATGAAATATAGAATGGTTTTCGGAACTCGTGTTATTTTTCTCATTCGAATTCATCTGAGAAAACAGTTTGATTGTTTTCATCTTAATGACCTGATGACGTAGCCACTTCTTAAGCTACGTATTTCCTTCTATGAACAAAGCAAATCGTATCTTCCAGTCAGAATCTACGGAATTCCTGAACATGTGGAATCAGGGTTTCGGATTTTTTTATTTCGAGGAAATATCTTCGCAAGAAGATAGAAATATATACATAGGGGTAGCTGCAGGAGAAATGCTTCGATCCGAAACTTTCAGTGATAACAGGAAGGAGGTTTTTCACTCAATCTGCGTTTCTTTCTATACCGATTCGATTAAACAGAAGCACTTTGATCTGAACGATCCAGTTCTGAGTACGCCATCGAGTGTTAACCCCAAGAAGCTGCGCCCTTTGAAGGAATTCAAGAACAACGAGGTGCAAGAATCAGAAAACTTCGAACTTGTCGAAGAAAACGTTTGCATTTCCAACAAGCAGATGAGAGGCTGACATTCCACTTGCTAAGAAAGTTCATTGCGAACGTTTTACCAATTCCGCATTCATTTGCAGAAGTGGATCGAATTTTCTCGCAATACACTCTGAATAAGACAAAAATTCGGAACCGCCTGAGTACGGACACCATGGATGCCAAAGGAGGAAAGGAGGAGTTGGTCAGCTAATATTAACATCCCAACTAAATTCTAAACTCAAAAAAAATGTACACGCATCATAACAATCACTGTTTGTTGATTCCGTTCTGATGTTGTTCACCTATCCAGGAAGTTTTAGTTATAAAAAACACCTCATGATTCATAATCATTTCAATACTGGCTTGCCAGAAGAGCTTAAGTGCAATGATCGATTTCCCCCGTGAACATAAATCCCTTGTATGCTGATCTGTTTTCATTTAAAAACACAAATTTTGAATTAAAGATTTTCACCAAGATTTTCTGCAGTTGAACACACAAGATTTTTTTGGCCAAAATTAAAGATGGAAACGAAAAATAATGTGGCAACCGTTACCACTCTGCACATTTGCAGTACTGCCGCAAAGGTGTACCTCTTTTATATCGTTCACGGCTGCATATGTGACCTGCCCTGCTCATATTTGACATCTGTGGTAAGAAAGTTATATGTATTTAGACAATTTAGAATGCAAAACAAAATTATAAGACATCACCTTTTATTTTAATTATTTTCATTTATTTATTTTTTTTACTTTAATTCTTATGTTTTGTATTCTCCGTGCGTGGAGTAACGATTATGATGTAGAGGGAGGTGTTTGCTCATCACTATGAGGCACCAGCAGTAGACAGTAACGTTTGCTAGAATGGATGCTATGAAGAGGAAATGTTGAAAATTGCGTCAGTGTACGGTAGGTTGAAAATTGAATAGAAGTACTGAAAATTGAGCGAAAGGGCATGAGTAAAGTAGTACTCGAATCAAGGACGTAACTATTGCCTAACATCCCACTGCGGGGTAGGTCAAGGAACGGACGAATCCGCCACCTCAACAGGCAAAAGTTACGTGTTTGATAGAAGAGGATATATCACAATATATCTAGAAAATGGTCGCAGTGATTAAAATACCCGACAAGGAATAAAAATAAACGTGTTGGATCGCGCTCATGTACCACTGATAGCTTGTGATAGTTTCTAGTGGTAGTTTGTACACACTCTGTTTTGATATGTACATGGGAGAGGAACCCTCTCCTTTTGGCTTTGTTTTTATAAACAACGTCTGATATTACTCAAATTCTCTCCCAGGTATCTACGTTAAAGATGACGAGATAAAATGTGCGTGCTATCTGGTTAACCGATTTCTTCCAATAGACATAGACAACAAACCATTTATGATTAAAACTTAAGAAGTACAGCTACTCTGCTCTATTTTTGTATTGAAATCGCTTTTGCATTGTTTTAAAAACAGTTATAACTGATACATAATGTAAATGATACATAATGTAATGTAGAATTAATATTTGCCTTAGGAATTGGATAAATTTTAATTATTAATGGGTATTTCCTGGTCACCGTATGCAAAAATTGCCCTCAGCTAGTGCCAGATAAATTAGAGTTTATATATCTGGTGCAAGCCTCTATGGTACAAATTTGTCAATGTTTATTTTTACCACAATTGAAATCAGTTATTCCCATAACATAGCCTCCCCATTATATTCCGTACACTAAAAAAAAACTTGCAGTAAAAACTACAATTTTACCCGGCCTGTTTTCATAATTACCATGAAATTTCAGTCAAAATTATTTCGTTTATGATACAGTCTTCACATTTGTGGTACATTTGACAGACCTCATGTTAATATCAATCTCACCATGGTTGACTTCAATCGCAGGCATGGTAAAATTAAACGCATTTATAGTGAGCTGAAAATTATTGGTGTTTGCGCTGAACTTTCTAAATGGTAGTTTCTACAGCGTTTTTTATGCGTTTAAGACAATCACATTTACATGAATTTGTGAAAGCAAATCTCATAGACGATAAGCTAGGGCTCAACAAACATTGCATGTTGTAAATTAATCAACTTAAATAGCTTTTGATACACGTGCTGCCCGGCACATGTCGAACTTCACTTGTGACGATTGCAATTGGCGATGTTTCCAATAGTAACAATATTCTTACATGAAACAAAAATTTTCACATAGAATCAAAATCAAGGTCAGGTGTTACCAGATTTGACTTTTTACCTCTTCAATCAAGTACCCAACAAAAGAGTTGCCCGATGGGAGTTTATGGGAGTATGATTCTGCCTCGTTAGCTCTAGCTATGTTACCTGATTGAAGTATAATAGTGTTGCCTGATAGAATTTGAAACGTGCGAAAAAGGAGTGGTGAAAAAATGACATTTGACATTGATCGCTCTTTACCTGTTTTATTAAGCGGATAAGTTGAATAAATGTTGCAACATGCATCAATAAATAGTTTGAATCTTGATTCGTAATAAAAATTAAAAATGTCTTATTATCAACGGGACACTACGAAAAAATAAGAACATTGTCACTCAATGGTTTAATAAATATGTTATCACATAGTAATTTCTTAGAAAACAAATTACACGTTATTGAATAACGAAATTGGCAAAACATATTCATCGCTGTTGCTATCGTTATTTTATAGCTCCCTTTGAAACCAAACATAGAAAGTATTGCCACATGTTAACATCGCAACATCCTCACCACCACCATAAAGTATACAATCAACTAAAACAAAGAAAAGTTAACGAACCGAAGTCAAGTTTAAGTATTGCCGCATTAAAGTCAAGGTTTGCGATATTCTTACCTGGTTCATGAAGCTGTTCAATGTCAACCCCAAAATTACCAGATGCGAACTCAGTCCTCCGATTGCCCGATGTGAATGAACGCAGTGAATTCGTTACAGTTTACCCATCCACAGGTTCTACCCTGAGTTAGGTCGGGTAGAAGCAATTGCCGCCCGGGTAGCGCGAGATGTCCTCGAAGTATTTCCCCCGGCTTTTCTGGGGGCGTTGTTTGTGTGGATACGAGGAGGGCACCGGAGGGATTATCAATACCAGCAAACAAGAATGGATTGATATTTAGGCAAGAAATGGGATCTAATGCGATCGAAATGCCCTGCTAAAACATGCCGGGGATAATTATTTTTTTGTGTGGCTGCGTCTTATGAATGTGATGTTTACGGTAGGCATTATTTGGTTGGGGAAATTTCGAAAAATGAAGGCGTGATGGCATTGTTCTCATTGTTTCGCTTGATGAGTGTAATTATTTGTCAACGGTTGCTTATGATTGGAGTTATTATTTGCGGACTAGTCAAGTTCAAGGTTGAGATGTTGGTGAAAAAGTTGTTTTGATTTGTTACTATGGTTGCTAACACAAATTTTAAAAAGACATGGTTTAGATCCATTAAATCGTCTGTTTATGTTTCCTTACTTAAAATGCATTATGAGATATTAAGCCTTTCTTTGGAATAAGGTTCACGTTCATATTATTTCCAATGCAATCTTTTCATCGGCTGAGCATCAAATGTTTAGTGTCCTAAAAATGCTTTGCATCCTGACAAAGACCGATGTAAATAAAAACGTTTGCCTGACGTTCACTAGAATCATCAATGAATGTGACAAAAAAATCTCAAAATTAGTTCGTGTGTTGATGTATCTATAGAGAATATTAAATCAATTTAATTCATTATTTGGCTGATGTTCAAAAAGAAAATATATAACGTTTTTGAGTAATTAATCAATTTTCTATACCAATGAACTTTTCTTTTCAATTGAGTCTTCAACTCGCAAACAAGCAATAATTCTTGATAACGTAAAGTTCAACTCACACTTAGAAAACAATCATGTAAATTTAGGTCTGCTTGGATGCACATAAAAGGAGCGGCCCGTTAGACACATATTTCCGTCTGTTATTTAAATTACGGGATGTTAAAATCTCAGAAACAATTTACAAGACAAGACGTAAAACTAACGTTATGGAACATTGCATTAATTTTTCAGATGCTATTATAATAAACGTAATTTAAAATCTTTATTGATGCTTTAATTGCATCTCTAGTACCAAAGTCTATGCCTAGACATTTTTGTCATGACTAAATATCGTGTAAAATGGTTATTATGAATTGCAGCATTAATGTCTCGTTGTTTCTTTCAATTACTAATACACCTAATGATACCACTAGAAAAATGTTCCCACAATATCTTACCAATACCAAATTTAGGTAAAACAACACCACACTAGTACCTTTATTCACAAGTATTCCAGTATTTCTTACTCTAAAGACATTTTGCATATGGTTCTTGACATTTTTCTCAGGAATTTGACCTCTTATGCAGCGCTCATCAACATAATTTTAAGTTATTCAGATCAACATTAGCTATCCAGGTGTTATTTAGACGCTTGTTTCGCTAACACTAAGTTAATTCTACTTCTTTTGAAACACAAAATTCAGTCTTTTATCTTTTTGTCACCACCTGTTTATGTTTAGTTTAGAACTACGACGCATAATTCATGAGTTGATTTAAAAACAGATTATGAAACCTAGTTTCCAGTGTAATATAATGCATGATTATAACATCAGACATTACTTCAAGTAGTAGAATTCAAATATCTTGCCAACATAATAACAACTAATTTTGATTCGAGAAAACTGATGCAAAAGACTTTCAGAGCACATGAATGGCACACAAACGAACTAGACTACAGAAGACTGAAAAAATTACAAAGAAATTATGAAGATAAGAAAACCGCTACATTGAAATTGTAAACGTAACATTGACAAACTATATAACAAAAAGACGAAACGACACACTACAAAACAGTGGACATGAACATGACTGAAAAAAGGGGAAAGAAAACTTGAAAATATAATATCTTTCGAGGCAGTGTCAACAGCGTCTCGATGGATGACATGATCCTTGCACCGCTGGTGAAATGCTTCAAAAAGGAGTTAAGTTAAATCATTCTTACGCACAAGGAACAATTCAATAGTTTCTTATTTTACAACAAGGAAACTGCTCGGAAGACTCTCATAGCACATAAATGACACACTTTGCTGACTGAAACAAAAGAGTGAAAAATTACGAAACACCGAATGAAACTTGCAAACGTAACACTGACTAACAAAATAACAAAAAGACGATTAAAAAAAAAGACGAAAGGACTCAAAATTCTCAAACGTGGCTCCTTGCGAGTCATTTGCAACAGCGTCTTCTTGGACGATATGTACCGTGTACGGCTGGCAAAATGATTCGAAAGGATCTACGCAACGATATAATCAAAGGCCTGGCGCAAAGATTTCTACTCGATTCAGAGTCCCGCCAATAAACCTTCATAAAAAAATCATTCCATGGTTTATTATTGGTTAACGTTAAAACCTTAAATAGCTATTTTATTGGAGTGTGTTTTGTTCATAAATACCTGCTTCATTTGACCTCCTTGAATCGGACTGTTTGTTACTGTACATTTTAACCTCATACACTTTAAGGCCAAATTAACAATTTATTATTAGCTATCATCCTCTAGATCAAAAGCCCCTAATTTAAAGTTATGGTCATTGAACAAAGCTCAACATACCGCCCGGAACATTATTTCCGTTTAAAAATAGCCTGACTCCAAACCGTGTCAATCTAAATATATGATTTTATGAATTTTTTATCAACTCTGTGAGTATGAATCGTTTTATGGTATCACGTTTGTTTTAGTTTTTAGTAGCAATGTGCTTTTGGCATCCATGTTGTTGAGCATGAGCTGTGCGCATTTGCTTTTAATTTAACCCAAAAGGAGCATCTGCTGTCATGAGTCGGAGATTTGGAAAAGAGGGGCTGGGTGTGGTACAAATTCAAGCGCCATGGACCAATAAAAGAAACATACTTGGTATTCAAACACAGGACTTTAAGCTCTTCTATGATGAAAAGCAGAGTATGTCTAGAACTGCTGTTTTGGTTGATAAAACACTGAATTGCTACCCCTTTACAGAATGCTTCAAACGGACATTGTTGTGGTCATGGTTGAGATGCCTACCACCAGAGGAAAAACTGAGGTCAAAGTGGCTTCAGTCTATTTTCCGGGTGATGCTCCTGAGGTGCCTCCTCCTGAGATCGATTCATTTGTCAAGTACTGCAGAACAAATAATATGTCATTCATTATTGGCTATGATGCCAACGCACATCAAAACAGGGATGTTCCATGGTGGAACTCTAAATTGGAACGTTTGCGTAAAACGTCACGTTGATTGTTTGATAAAGCGAAAAGAACCTCAGATATGACCCCCTAAAGGGGTGCACTTACTGAGTATAATAATGAAATAAGAAAATCCAAACGTAGATCCGGGGTTCTAATGTGTAAAAACATAAGCAATACTCCGGAAGTCGCAAGACTTCAGAGGGCTCTTTCAAAGGATCATACGGTTGAACTTGGAAAGCTGAAAAATGAGGATGGAGTTTATTTAAAAACTCCTAGTGAAACGTTAAATCTGATCATGGAAACCTATTTTCTTGGAACAGTTTTGTGTGTAGATCCAAACAGTGATGGACCACTTGTAGGTGAAAAATGTTCTTCAAGGCCACCACAAATGTGTATTGAAACAGAAAACGCCACAAAATACTTGGCTGGTCAAATCTTTAAGAAAGCCAGGGTAGAAAATGCATTGAGATCTTTTCAGCCTTACAAAGATGCAGGACCGGACGGAATATTTACAGCATTGCTTCAAAACGGCAAAGCAGTGTTGATTTCGCCATTAATTGAGATTTTAAAAGCAATTTTGAGACTCAACCATATTCCATCTTCATGGACATAAGTAAAAGTGTGGCTATGGAAAAGGTGTTGCATGATTATACCAATTCAAATTAAATGAACAAGTATCCACTATCTGAGTTCCAGTTTGCTTACCAGTCTGGTAAGTCAACAGTTACGGCACTGCATAGTGTGGTTTAAAATGTAAAAAAAGCTCTGTTGGTAAAAGAAATAGCACTCTGTTCTTTTTTTAGATATTGAAGGAGCTTTCGACAACGCTTCCTATTCGTCTATGGCTTGGGCCATGAAGAAAAGGAACTTTGACAAGAACATTATTAATTGGGTTCACACCATGCTTTCAAACAGAAAAATCACTTCAGAGTTCCGAAGTTCGTCTATTAAAGTACGGGCAACGAAAGGTTGTCTTCAAGGAGGAGTCCTCTCACCACTAATGTGGTACTTAGTTGAAGACGATCTTCTAAGTAGCTTAGAGGAAAAAGGTTTCGAGGTGGTAGGCTTTGCAGATGATATACAGTGGGGGAAATTCGTTTAAACGCGATGTCATTATAGCGTTTATTTTCAACACAAAAGATCGAGACGAAAAATCAAATATAGTTTGTCATAGCCTATCAAAAGTTTCGTATTTGAGAACATAATTTGATTGGAAGTTCATAATGACTTCTGAAAAAATTCCAAAAAAGGTGATTTTGGGGGGGGGGGGGATAATCGTTTAAACGCACTTGTAGTTTTATTAATCTGCCGTACACGCCTCTTAGAAATGGAAAGCCCCATTTCTTGCTTGATTTGCGCAGCAGAGAAGTTTCCAGAGTCACCCATTTGTATAATTTGGTTCCAGACACGATTGGTAATCTTCAAATTTCCCGTTGTTTTCTTTTTTACGCCATACTTCTTGCCTTTTTCCCGCAGGCTCCTGATTGTTGCTTCCGATCTGTGAATCACACGTGCAATTTCGCGATTTCTCTCACCACGACTTTTGAGTTCTCGCACCAGTACTTGCTCCGACTGGCTTAAATACTTTCCTTTATCCATTTTGCCGAAAACAAGCAACAACTACCGCGCAACGCCAATTCAAACTCGTGTTTATGGCGGACGAGGGATATATTGTGTAAATATGACAGATTCGCAAGATAACAGTAGCATAGGTACGCTCAATGCGGCTTTACGTTAGTGTGCGTTTAAACGAATTTCCCCTCTAAAATCACCTTTCTTGGATTTTTTCAGAGATTACAATGAACTTCCGTTCAAATTGTGTTTTCAAAACGTAACTACTGATAGGCTTTAGTAAACTGTATTTGACTTTTTGTTTCGATCTTTTGTATTGGAAATAAACCCAAAAAATGACCTTGCGTTTAAACGAATTTCCCCCACTGTAGTCATCATAGTAAGAGGAAAGTTTGACAATACCATTTCAGAGAGAATGCAATGGGCCCTAAAATTTACCCAATTTTGGAGTATTCAGGAGGGCCTAAGCATAAATCCCCCAAAAGTAGTAATTGTTCCCTTCACCAGGTAAAGGAAGTTGAATCTAAAAGAGTTTAAGCTATGAGGATTGGCCTGGCCTAGGAGTGATACTAGTATCACTGTGATACTGCCAAAAATAAAAAAGACTACTGCACCGAAAAAGCTGTCAAAACTTCAACGGCTAGTGTTCATGGCTATAACGGGAACGATGGGCAGCACTCCGTCAAAATCGTTAAATGCAACTCTAAATCTGCTCCCTTTACACGAATACGTGCAATTAGAAGCGGAAAAGAGTATGCATAGACTCAAACGGTTGAAAACTGAGTCAGTCACCTGAGCATTTCACAAATTGAATTGGGCCAGTGATGAATATGAATGGAGACTGGACATCCTTTACAACATATGTGAAACGTCACGTATAGATTGGGAAGTCGGAGGCTCGACTGTTCGTCATAGCTCAATAAAATTCTTCACAGATGGCTCAAAAATTGGAACGTAAACGGGAGCAGGAATCTTCGGCCCTGGGGTAGAAATCTCAGTGGCAATGGTAAACTATCCAACGGTTTTCCAGGCGGAGATTTTTCCTATATTAAAATGCGTTAACGGTTGTCTGAAGAGGAAATATAGATATGCAAATATTTGTATTTTTACAGACAGCCAAGCGGCACTCAAAGCGTTATTGTAAATGTACATCCAAGTTTGTCTGGGAATAAACTCTTTCATTGCGAAAGGTGTGCCAAGAGAACTTCGTAAATCTATTCTGGGTTCCGGGATACTGTGGCATTGAAGGTAATGAAAGCGCAGACGAGCTTGCTAAACAAGGATCAAATGCACAGTTTAAAAAGCTTTTGAGCTCAATAAGACATTTTTTGCCATTTAGTTGAGAAAACATATATATGACTTGCTAAGTCATAATCAAGTTACTACAACTTATTATGCCCATAGTGTGCTGTTTGTACCTATATTGGCTTAGTAACCGGACATTGCTCGAGTAGATCATTTGAAAAACATTGGCCAAGTTCAGAATGATATCTGTCGTTTCTGTAATATAAAACGTGAAACCTCGGAATATCTGCTCTGCAGTTGTGATGCTGTGTTTTTTACAACACAGATTATCCAATATAGATAAAACTTACGAGTTTTAAATGCTTAACATTTGTCTTTTTAAATGATGAATACACATTTTGATGAACTACAACTCCAGTCTGGAAAGCTATCTCAACCAAATGTTTGATGAAATTAATTATAAGATAATTTGACATTTCATATTTTTTGTTCCTTTCGATTATTCATGTTTCTTGAAAACCATGTTTTACGTTTTTGGACTATCAAATTACTGACGAGTCAACAAATTCTCTCGCATCATGTAAAATACGCTTGCATGTAGTAAATACATTAATAAAAAAAATTCAATTGGGCTCAAATTATAAGGATTTTCAACTCGTGTAAATTTAAAAACTCTTTTGATTTCTAATTTATTTGCATGCTCTTTTTTTTGTGCATGAAATTGAAACGTAGATTGAAAGTTACAAAATAATTTTTACTGTGTAGATCGTAGGTTATGAACTCCAGGCAGTTTGAACGACCTAGCACATCTCAAAAATAATATTTTACTTTTTTCAATCATGTCTGTATTATTGGGCAACAATTTTATCAGAAAGCACCAAATTGCTTATATAATAACGATGGGAAAATTTTGCATTGTACAATCTGAATTGCTTACATTTAGGAGCGTAGTCCTACGTTATCATTCCGAAAAACCCAATGTGCCTTGTAGTTTTTTTTTTTTAATTTCAAGTCAACTGATGCAGCGGATAAGTGCTGCAGCTGTCAATGTACGTCCGGATTTTATAGTGTTCAAGTATTAAGTACACATAGGTGACAGTGTTTATACTAACTGAGAGATTTATTAGCAAAAGTAAATCATTAGAGCATCTTCAACGGATCAATTCGTGGATTGGGTAGACCAAACGCAGAAACATCGCTGCAACGTGTTGTAAATTTTGTTTATTCTGGATCTATTTTGCATCATTTAGGCATCTTCAGCGGTGGTCTATTTTTGGAACAACTTTATACTTGATTTGCATCAGCAAAACTTGAATAAAACCAGCTAAAATAGACCAACTTCGCGTTCTTCGCACCAGTGTTGTATTTTTTGTCGTTATGCCCGCCAAGAGCTGTCATCCTTTCAATTATTCAACATAAGAGATCAGAATTTTTTTATGCAGAGATCGCAGATTTATCGCAAACGCCTTGCCATGGATTAATTTGATCAAATATTTTTTACTTGCTCTTTTGTTTGCATGAAGGTTTTATAACATCTCGGAAATGCTTTTTATTTTACACAAATTCCACCAACTGATTAAAAGTTTAGCAAATCGACGAACTTCCCAGACTTTTTACAATTTCTCGTAAATTGTTGATATATTTGTGATATTCTACTTTTTATCATTTAAGATGTACCAACTGGGAGTCCAAATAACTTCTGGGAAGCGAAATCGTCTTTTCAAAGTTGCGGTTATTTCCAGAAAGCGGTTTTTATTCCATGCATGATCAGCAAACTTTTTGGAATTTCAACCAAGTTTCCAGAAACGTTGAGAATTTTTCGTTCAATGGCCTTTTCTGAAGTTCCACCACTTCTCTTCTCAAAAGAGAGTGAGCAAACTTCATGATTATCTGGAAACATCCAATAAATATATTTAACTTCCGAGAAGCCTAATCAACTTCTGTCAAGTTCATTATATTTTCAACCAATCTTCGTAGATACTCCGAAGTTCATAGTAATTCAGAAAACAGTTTTTAAAGAGTTTGTTTAATTTCCAGAAGCCTAAATAAGTTCTGACCATTTCATGTAACTGTCGAGACTGTTTAAAAGCTGTAGAATATGCATTTATTAATATAATATTGAAAAAAAAAACAATCCAAGAGCTTGGGAACTTTCCCTTCGCTATATACGAATTGAAATCTTCAAGATATCATCGGATTTCTCCAGAAAGCTTATGAAAACTGCTTTAGTTAAATGTATCCTCTCCCCCAGAATATCTGTATCTGTTTGAGCTATTTGCGAGTGCTAGTCATGATCAATCCATCAATAAACCGATTGTTCACTTTGAAGACTTTATTACTTTTCATTTCAAGCAATTCGGAATCGGAAATTGGCCCCCAAACTAGTCGTTAAATCCACACTAGTCACACTACCGGGAGCCTCCTCATTTCGAACTAGTCAGCGTTTCCCGGAAAATGTGTTGGCTGTAAGAAACTTAGAGAACCATCCGTTATTCAAGAATGAAACGAAAAGGTAATTTGCTAGCACCGGTAGCAACTTGAGGTTATTGAGGTAACCACTTTCTGTCCGGCGCCAGTAGCACCCGTAACAAATACGGCCACTTTTTGGCTCATATGTATACCTCCGCAAGCCTCAATGCATTTTCGGAACAAAAAAAACCGAAACAATATCTGCAACAACTAAAAAATAACAGACGATCCATCGGTCAGCATTCAAAGTTTTGTTGGTTTGCGCGAGGGTTTGCGTCAGTGAACAACACGGTAGATTATAAACTTGATTTTTTGTCAAGTAAAAGCTGAAGTTTTACTCATTAATCGGTATTATCAAGTAGCGTGTAGCGTTTTGAAACGGTATTTTTCTTGGTCCAAATAGCTGCAGGAATAGATCAAAACATATACCAGTTTTAAAATTATGCAAAATAGATCCGGTATAAAACAAAATTTACAACACCGGTGCAGTGATGTTTTTGAGTTTGATCTAAATAAATAAATCCAAACCACAATTTGGACCCCCGTTGAAGATGCCCTTATATCTGGTATATGTTTTGATCTATTCTTGCAGCAATTTGGAATCAGAAAAATACTGTTGCAAAGTAGCGTGTAGTGTACTTACTTATATACCAATTATTGAGTAAAATTTCAGCTTTTACTAAATATTGACACAATTTTATTGAGTATATTCTGAGGTATATTTGTGAGCCGAAAAGTAGCCGTGTTTGCTGCGTGTGATGCTGGCGGCGGACAGAAAGTTGGTAAAAAGTTAGTGCACGCCTCGGATGCTGATAATTACCTCATGTTGCTCCCGGTGCTAGTGAACTGCCTTCTCGTTGCATTCCTAAATACCGAATGCTTGTCTCAGTTTTTTTACAGCCAGTGCATTTTCCGGAAAACGTTGACTAGACCGAAATGCGGAGGTTCCGAGATTCCGAACAGTATTTCGATTGCTTGGAAATGAAAAGTAATGAAGTCTTCAAAGTGAACAATCGGTTTATTGATAGATTGGTAAGCATGATAAGCACTTGCAAATAGCTCATACAGTACATTTTGGAGAAGCCTCTAGTTGACTCTAGTTGTCGCATAATGTCCGGGAACACCTCCCTTAGCATTCGGATACGCAGAAAGTGTTTATCTGCTGCCAATCAACAAATCAGCATTATCTGATATCATTTTAATGAAATGCATGCATTCACACACTCACTTTCAGCCAAACGAAATAACAAGTATTCGAGCTAACGACGTATTAATGGGACTAAAAATTATTTGGTCAAACCAATAAATGACAAAATGTTTGAGAAAAATCTGCGAACTCTGAATAAAAACTTCTGATCTCTGATGTTGAATGATCGACAGGATGACAGGTGTTGGCGGGTTATACATTACAAAATACAACACCGGTGCCGGGACGCAAAGTTGGTCTATTTTAGCTATCCTAGAGGGTTTGAGCTGTTCAGTGGAATACCTGTAACTAGAAATTAGAAGAAAAATTAGTATCTTCCATTTAATTCCAACTACCTTTGCTTATCTTCGACAGATACGCGTATTTCGTCTACAATGTGCAGACTTCTTCAGTGTCTCTTAATATCTCGACTTAGTACAAGACACTGAAGAAGTCTGCACATTGTAGACGAAATACGCGTATCTGTCGAAGATAAGCAAAGGTAGTTGGAATTAAATGGAAGATACTAATTTTTCTTCTAATTTATAGCTATTTTAGCTAGTTCTATTCAAGTTTCGCTGATGCAAATCAGGTATAAAGTTGTTCTAGAAATAGACCACCACTGAAGATGCCCTTATAAACCACTATCTGCAACTATGCAGCTTCCTTTACAAACTAAATTTGAAGCTTCCTTCAGGTAGATCAACATGAAACTAAGAAATGTTGGTCAGAAAACTGTAAAAGATGGATGGATGGATCTCTGATTCCTACAATGTTTCAAGTTACATTTCCATATAATGTATGTTAAACTTTCATAAGATTTTCACTTCAAGATTCAAGGTTAAGCATCGAAACAAATTTTTGTCAGTCAATAATCTTCAAAATCTCGCTGAAATTGTATTCCAACCAAACTCAGAATGTACCATCATTCCCCAAAATCCCCCCTCAAGCGGCAAACAGCACGGCCTGCTATCCCTTTCCGCAGCAAGCGACGAGTCTTTTGTTTTCCGCTTTTCATTTCCTTCCCAAAACCTTAAGACCATTGAACCGAACGAAACCTTCTCTGAGCATAATTAACGTGAATGGTAGCTGTCAAAATATAACGCGTCATTTTTCACCATCCGGCTTTCGGACGAGCGAAAGAACGAACGAACGAACGAACGAACGGTATGAGCCCCTAAACGTCGTCGTCCTTGTAATTGCATAAAAACCCCCGCACTCGCGTTTACGTTTGCAGCTTTCCCATTCCGACAGGATAATGCTGTGCCGAAGGATCCCACGATCCAAAACCGAAGGACGGGGATTTTATTGTTTTGTTTGCCAAAACAAACCGTTTCAACTCCTGCTTCGCAGATTCCGGAGAAATGATGCTTCCATTCTCCGAGGGGAGCCAATTTCCCACGACCCCCTCCCCCGTGATCCTAGCGGAAAACTGTTTGCTACATTTTGCGACTTAGGGGGGAGAAGTGTTACCACCGACCACCAGTTGCATACATTTAGGGTAGAAACTCAACCAAGCAAACCGAAGCGGAAAAATCAGGAACAAGTCGAGTGGATATTAATGACTCACCCTTAAATCAGGAGGCGCCGCCGAAGGTTCCATCGATGGGAGTTTTTCTTTTCAGTTGAGATTCAGTTGCCTTGGCGATGTTTTAATTTTATGATGTTTATATTTTCGTGAATTGATTTGATTTTTTTCTTTTTTTTTCGGGAAAAATATAATTTATATAATTAATCGATACTTAACAGCTAGAAAAAAAATGTCTAATACTTTTCGTTTACAGGAAATTTACAAATATGTACAGCGCTTTGTGGTTGATTCGATGCGTATAGCTTACAATTGCAACAAAGACCAGTTCGTTAACAATCTCGATAATCGTTTAAAGAAAAAAAAAGTAGTCACAGTTACTTAACAGGTGCGTTTTTCATGGAAAACAACTCAATACTCGGTGTGAGGACTAATTAAGTCACTATTAAAGCACGTTCTTGGCTTTCGCGAACAGCTGCCGGAAAGTTGAGAACTTCAATCGAAATAATGCTCTGATCTCTATCCTTCTCTAGATATCACTGGTGTGGCGTTTGCCCTCTTTGCGTCTGCAGCAGAACTCTAAGTAGACTCTCAAAATTAGCTAATAAATAAGTATTTGCACTAGAAGGTATCGGCTCCCGCGGAGGCCGGTATGACACAGCTAGGAGATTCTCAGCTGTGCCTTGGGATCGGCTTGAAGATGGTCGGTCCCGTCGGAGATCCTTGGGGTGGTTGATGATGGCCGTTGCTTCCGGACGGATTTTGACTCGGCAGGGTTGGTGAGTGCTGCTGATGGTTTTCGGTAGGACTTAGCTGCTGCATATGGGCCGCTTGTGCTTGCGCTTGGGCGGCATGATGCTGGAGGAGGTGCTGGTATTGAAGTCTTTGGTACAGCTCTGCCTGCGCTTGCTGGTGCTGAGTGATGCTTTGATGCGTCAATTGTGGCGCAACACCGGCGGCTAATAGCCGATCCATACCGAAGCCTGGGGCACCGACGGGTAGTGGTAGTGGGAGTTGCAGGGATGGCTTAGGCGCGATATTCGGAGCGTAGGGGGCATATCGCGAGTACATCTGTGCCAACAGAGCCGTTTGAGCATGAGCAGGTGACGGGTACATGAATTGATTAAACTGCGGATAGCCTAGAGTTGGGAACATTGGTCCCACAAGAGATCGCTTGAAGGCAGCAAGGCGACTACGGGATGCAGCAGTTGAGCGACGGCGAAGTTTTCCAGTCGATCCTCCAATGAACACATCTTCCGCCGAGGGATCCAACATCCAGTAGTTACCCTTGCCAGGATCATCGTAATGGCGAGGCACTTTAACAAAGCACTTGTTCAAACTGAGATTGTGACGAATCGAGTTTTGCCAACCTTGTTTGTTATCACGATAGTAGGGAAAGTTCCTCATAATATACTCGTAGATTCCGTTCAGGGTAAGGCGTTTCTCAGAACTTTGCCGGATGGCCATCATGATCAGAGCATTGTAACTGTATGGAGGTTTTTCATTGCCCTTCTTTTCTCCGTCCTTTGGACTGGAGGCACCATCTTCAGTTTCGTCAGACTTGTCCTTATTGCTACAATCCATTGGCGGGGGCGTTCCGGTGACATCCAGGTCCGACTCGGTATCGGTAAGGTCGTGATCCTGTTCTTCCGATCCGATCGGCGAATGACACGAATGTGGCGACGGTGATGGCGTGTGAACCGGAGAGGTTTGCATTGCTGTTTCCGGCAGAATTGAGTTGATCGAAAAGCTCGACTTTAACGGCGCGCGGGCCATACTAAACATCGTTTGTCCATTCATTGCTGTAGGGTCAATGTTGACCATAATTCACCTCACTTGTTCTTCCTTCGCAATCTTCGAATAGTGTATCTGATAGCAATTTTCACTTGCTCGTTTCGCTCATTGAACTTATTTTTAAAATCCTTTAAAACTTCAACTTAAAATCTTAAGCTTTCACTTGCACACCGGGTTTGATCTCGATTCAACCGATTTATGTTGCTTTTTTTTCTCGAAACCGATCGCTCATCAATAATCACCAGAAACCAGTTTTATCAACGATCCACAAAAATTTCACTCTCTCTCATACACTCGCCGTCTGGTGAAGCGCAGAAACGATGTGGTTAGAATGGCTACAAGTTCGTGACTGATTATGCACTTCCCCTCCCGTTGGCTTTTATACGGCCGTTCATGAGCTAGCACAAAGTCAACACAAAAAAACCCACCGAGCCAATCATCGCAGAATGCAACCCCTGCCGGGCACCAATCAGAGTGCTCGTTTGCTTCGAGTCTTCCATTCATACATTTACTGTGCTGAATGTGTGCGTGTTTATGCCCACATTCTCTCGCACTTTTTGTTTACTCTTTTGGCATCGTCCAATCTACCGACACTTTCCTTCCAGCACAGTGCTCGTTGGTGGGAGACACTAACTGGTGAGAGTCTCTCACGCAATCTCGCTGCTCACACTCTCTCGGGCGCGCGCGCATACATGGATGCAACTGTGGCGGCCACATGGCCACGCCTTCCAATCGAATCGCTTCCTTCGCTTGGCCGGGCTGTTGGGCAAATAAGCGTCGCTCAGTTTGTAAACGTCGGGGGTTAAGATGTACAATTTGTTTACACGTTTTGATTCAAACAAGAAATTTCAATATAAATAAATAAAGTTCTTTCCCCGTGTGCTGGGAATGGGTTCCGTGTTCTGAGTGTGTATTGGTGTATATCGGAGAGCGGGATGGTTTAATTCGCTGCCGAAGAATGGCGAATGGCGATTGGATTGTATTGGTGAAGAACGGACGGATAGAACCATGATTTGATGCAGTTGGTGCTGCTAGTGGGCTGTATGGCTACATGGCCTAGAGGCGATTTTCGCGTTCGGGAATCGATGTGAACGAGAGGGAATAAATATTTTGTAAATAAATTTCGATTGAATTACAAGGGGAGGAAAAAAATTCTAGAATGCAGCGCGCGCCCTTGTTTAAGCTCGACTCCTCGAGAGGATGAGATGTTGTTTTTTTTCCTGGTCGTGCTCTGCTTTGGGAGAATGATTTTACGAAACGTTTATTTAACTTATTAAAACGTCGTGCAGTTTTTACGCCCTGGGTTTGCTGATATTCAGTGCAAGCGACAGCTGCAATCTGTACCGGGAATTATGACTGCTGGGTGTCATTATATTGGGTGATTAATAGTGTTATAATAAATGGTTTTGAGGTTATGCTAAATTTGCTTTTGTGTGCTGATTTGAGCATTGGGGAATGGGTGTTGTGAGGATATTTTTGAACTCGTTTTATGAGGGTGTATAAAAATGTTGTTTTGAACAGAATTCATTCTGGGAACCATTTTTGTTTTTTCATAAGATAGCGATAATTCATGCGATGTTTTGTTTATATTTCATTCATAAGTTTTGTCTTGTACAGGTACGCTTTGTTTATCGAAATTCGATTATGGCAGTTAATTACTCGCGACAACACCTTACCGATTTGGTATCGTTACCTGTTCAGAATGAACTTTTTTCTTATTAGGAATATTACATGGACACAGGGTTTTATCAATATTCTGTTTGCTTAGTAGAGAAACGAAAATATAAATACGAGTTGAAGCATAATTGACATCCAGTTGAGAAAAAGTGAAAAGACGAATGAAAATTAATATTTATCTAAAATAATGTGGAATGCGTAGTTGTGATGGTCAGCTTTCCAAAAAATAGTGCCGAATGAGTTAATGTGATTATTTAAAAAAAAACTATTTATATAGCCTTTATCAAAAATAGAGAGAACGGTGTTCATAAAATAAGAGACAACTATCATAACATTATGGTGCCTCCTGGTGCGTGTGAGCTTTTAAGTGGAATACACAGCAAACATTTATGAAGGTTACATGCGATGTAGAACTTTTTAATAGTAGAAATTTATCAATGCAATACATTACTTTGTTTAGTTTTAAATTGAAAACCGTCCCCACGTCTCATTTTATTGATTCATACATTGCAAAAATAATTAATCTCAGTGAGCTCATTTTCCAATGCATTACAACTACCTATCTACTTTCGAAATTTATCGCATAAATTTACTGTTCTGCCTCTCTCGCTTAGCTGTCATTTGGCATCCTTAAGCAGAGGACAAAAGAGGATACTTATTTTTAACTGCGGTTTCTAGCGCTCAAATCTGATGTTTGATAAAGAGCAAAATAGTCCACAGCAAAAAATATGAAAACTACCCGAGATATAAAACTGCCTGATTTGGAAACTACTCAATTTAAAATCATGTTCATGACCGAGACGTTAAAAACGCATTTATATTCTATTAAGTCTAACAACGTATGTTTACATTATGCTATGATAATGAATTGAAACGCTCTCCTTTTTCAACTCATTAGAATGAAAGTTTACATGAACGTGTAAAATTATATGTTCGTTCGTTGAATCCAATGAATCATGGCACCGAGTTATATGTTTCTTTCTCCTGCTGTCATTCGTTTCCATACACTTAACACAAACTGAGTCCAAAATCTCAGTTGCTAGTTTGTGATTGTATCATAGACAAACTTAAAATCTGGATGATTTATCCTCGGGGAAAAATCCACCTTCATGTTGAGAAACTGTTATTTTTCTTGGATCCAAACGGATCATTAACAAAACATAGAGATCAGTGTCAAATTGTTGTTGTCGATTGTGAAATGAAGTCTTCGGAAAAGGAAGCTTGATGTCATGATGGTAGAATTATGCATTGCGCGATAAATTATTGCAAAACTTGTGCGAAAATGCTAATAGAATTTAACGTTTTATATTGCACGAGATATTCTCAATTTATATTATACATGAACTTTGTATTTGACAGAGCATGCATAAATTTAATAAAGTTTAAAATTACATGAGATGTTTTATGTTCGTGTTAAAATAAAGTGCTATGTATTTACCATTTCATATTCTTTTATTTTTGACATTAGTTTTGAATCTTTTTCACTGCTTCAATTATGTGCATGTAAATCAATTTAAAATTACATTTTTTATTAACCGTGATTGAAAAAATATCGCCTGACGATTTGATGCTGATTTAATCAATGTCTAGGAATAAATTGTGCTTTACTAAAAAGTAGTGGATATCTAGACTTCCCCAGCAAAAATAATACACTCTTCTTAGATATATTGACTAAGATGTAGAGTTTATTCATGACTATCAACGCCTAAACAGAAGGTAAATGAGAATTTAATACCATATTAAATTAATTTAAATAGTTCCTAAGAATGCATTTGATTTGCTTTCTTCAATGTTGATCATATATTTCAATATACCGCAACCACATAAAAACGATTGACGGGATAAACCAAAATAATTAAAATTTGGCCCTTTTTGTATTCATAGACATTCCTCTTCTTACTTGATTTTGCATATTTGGATTGATTGTATTATGAATAAGCAAACATTTCTATCTCATCTTTTGTTCTTTCTGGTCTAACTTGAAAAATAAATTTGAATGTACACACTAACAAAATATCGTATAAATTTATGGCTCAACAGATGCACATAGATGGAGCCGCAGAATATACTTGAAATTCAGTTATGGTTTATATTTACGTGCCTTCAAAAACACATGTAAATTTATAGTGAACCTAAACTTGAAGATGATAATTTAAATTTCAAAGTAATTTTCCGTAACACATTTTCCCCTTCGTACACCAATAGAAGGGTATTAAGATCGCTTGAAAACTCGACTTTTTATCCGAGGCCCACAGGGCCGAGTGTCATATACCATTCGACTCAGCTCGACGAACTGAGCACATATTTGGTGTATGTGTGTGTGTACGTGTGTGTGTGTGTGTGTGCGTTACAAATAAAGTCAGCAAACAGAGTCTGTAAGCTTCTTATAGCACATACCTGTTTTTTGTTAACTCAAAATTGGAAGCTTTTATCGCGTTTTTCCTTGTGCGCAATTCCTATTATTGTAGGCACTGAAAAGTAAACTACGCCGTGGCGCACCTCAAGGTCGACTAAAGTCAATGTATATATTTGTCAAAGTAGTGGTGCCGCATAACGTGTCAGATAATAAGGTTGAGATTTTTCCATGTGCTGCCATTGCGAAAAAAAATCGACGGTCGGGTATACCCTCCCGGTCTGAATTGCCCCACCCTCCCCTATGTAATTTCCCCTTTTTTCTAACTAACATAAACAGGTCGCTAAGCATTATTAATGGCAATATTTTAATCACATCGATGAACAATGTTTTCAGGATTCTCAAATAGTTCAGTTAATAAACAGAAATTCCAGGAAGATCCAAGAATATTCGATTTGTTATATTTTCAATATTTCTGGATCTTCCTGGAATTTCTGATGAATATATGTATCCAGTATCATACTGGCCACATTTGAGTTCGTAATTCTGGTGAAGTGTAAGAAGGGTTCAGTCTCACCATCGGTGGATTAATGCGGGTTTTTTTTATTTAGGATAGAATTTGAAATGAAAAATGTGCTTTCATTGTTTTTCAATGTTTTCTGTTTTCAAATAATATGAAGGATGGTAATTATCATATAACATATTCAATCTTTTGACCTGAGATAAGAGATTATAAGAACCAGGAGGTATGGCTTTGTTCGTTTTGTGAGAATATCATTCTTTAATGTTTACGAGCTAATAGCATTACAGGCATACCTCGATAGTACGTACATCATCTCTCTCACTTCAAATTGAAATTCCACAAAAACTACTTATTGTATCTGAAATCTAGTACAAGTAAAAGAAAGTGCAGAAGTTTGCTCTTTCTTTTGATTATTGCCAATTCAGATAAAACCAGTAGTTTTTACACAATTGAGATTTGAAATGAGTAAGTTGATGTACGTACTATCGAGGTATACCTGTACTGACTTCTTATACCAATAACAAATATTCGTCTTATAAGATTATTAACTTTTGTCCTATTCTTACCTTTTATTCTGTTTTATTTTGATTACAAATGCACTTCTGATATTTTTGATTTCTCTACTATAGACTATTTACGTTAGTGCTGTGAGTGAAGTCATAAACTACTGAGTGAATTATGGTTGGTGATAGCGGCAATTAGTATGGTGACAACTCGCTGCTGATGATTCTTCCTTGTTGCTCTAAATTTTTAACCAGTTAATGTTAGTATTTTTGAAAAGTACTCCTGCACAAATTCCAGAAATTTTGATGCGCATTTCATGCACATGAAATTGTGTACGTAATGCACGCACATAAGATCAATGACGGCAATGATTTTGCAGTCCGTACCTTCAGTCAACCGTACTTGCTCGGCAAAGTTGTAGTACATCTGGTTTCCATTACCTACGTCTGAAATAACAAAGAAAGAAAATCCGTTTTTTTTTCATTTCATAAACTGACAAATCAAAATTGATATCAAAGGCAAATTTTCGATATCAAATGAACTATGATATGGACAGCTAAAGATGTTCTTGTCTTTAAGAGACTTAGCTATACATATGTGTCTTGTTATGTTTCAACAAGCAAACAAAAAACGTTCCTTGACCAAGATGTATTTAAAGCAACAAGTGATTAAGCAAAGTAGGTTTTTAAGACAGCATTATTTGCTTCGTAGACACCAGACTGTGAGACCCATCATTATTGAACATACATAGCAAAAGCAGTTTGATCAAATTGGAAAAATACTGATTTTGGAGTTAAGACTGGACTCGGAAAAAATGAGGCACACAAAAATGATCACCAAAAATTCATTATACATCGGATACTTCTTAAATTTTCAGGAATTTAATAACTATGTATTAGCTATGTTTAAGCATAATTGAATAATTGAATTTCCTCCCCCAAGCAGTATGCTCGTTCATTTCTCTTAACACTACTCATAAGATCTTGGGCGAGGCTTTGTCCATCTTCCTTACACAATTTCTCCCAGTTTTTCTTCAAAGCTTCACCGGTTTTGAATGTTTTTCCGCTTTTCTTCAACTTCTTCTTCATTATCGCCCAAAACTTTTCAATTGGTCGAAGTCCTGGTGTATTTGGCGGGTTCGCCTCCTACGGGACCACACTAACGCCCTTCGCTTCGTACCAATCCATTACAGGCTTGGCGTAACGGCACGAAGCGAGATCCGGCCAGAACAGCGTGAGAACACGTAAGAGCGGAGGAAGGGCAACAAGCGCTTCTGCAAGCATTCCTCTCGATAAATCTGCCCGTTTATGGTGCCGGTTGTAACGAACGGCTTGCTGTACCGTCCGCACTCGCAGATCACGTGCCACAACAGGTACTTCTTCGCGAATAAAAAGTTACACCCAAAACAAAGTGTCGCATTTTTTCCGAATCCAATCTTTAACTAGTGCTTAAAGATTGGATTCGGAAAAAATGCGACACTTTGTTTTGTGTTCGACAGGGTACCCTTTCATAATTTTTAGTACGAAATTTCATAGCTTATTTAAAAATAGGAAGCTAAAATTCAGTGGCATCTTAATAAAAGTTGGATGCCAATTTTTGGCATAAAAACATTTCGTATCGTAGTATTTGTTACTCGCCAAATTCAAATGATTATAGTTTGGCCATTTTTGACCAATTTTTATTCTTTTGGCACCGTTAGATTCAAAAACTCATTTGCTTCAGGGAAATTATTGGCAATGGCCATTTGAGTTCAGCTATTTCCTGTAAATCCGGGGTTTCCGAGGCTATGTTCCGGTAAGTAGACACAATCTCTGATTATCTATGGAATTTCCTGGAATGGACGTCAAAATCTTTGGAATAGTTTCTAGAAGCTATTTATATTCTTTTGTGGGCCATATGAGGACAAATAATCAAATGGCCACTTAACGTTCAGAAATATCCTACAGGAGAAATTTTATGAATTGTGATACCCATATTGCCAGAGTTTCCTTCAAAATATGTTCATGGTCACCCTAGGCCCCTCGGAAACCTGTTACAGAATGGCCGTTCCAGGAACAAGTCGGCATATGGTCTACAATGAAATAGCAATAGTTTTTAGGATGTATTCAAAAGATTTTTACACCCATTCCTAGCAATTCTATAGATGTTTCCAAATAGTGTCTCCGTAACGGACCACAGCTCCGAACACCCGGATTTACGGGAATCAGATGAATTCAAATGATCATTGCTGATAATGTCCCTGAAGTGAATAGGTTTTTGAGCGAAAGCGAAGCTGAGAAAACACTTGAAATCAGTGGATAGTGTTGAAAAATTTTAGAAGAGTTGCCAAAAGTGGTGAAAATGGTAGGAGAAAGCACTGTGCAGAAACTGAAAGGGTGTCAACAGTTAAATGGCATCACTTTTAACTCGTCCTCAAAAACAAGTCTCTCATCCGATTGTCATGATATATTCGGGGAATGAAAAACAACGTATAATCTTGGTTTAAGTATTTTTATTTCACTGTATTTCTTTACCAAAACTAAAGCCCGAACTTTTTAATACCACGCATAAGATTTTGTACAACGCTTGAACCGATATTTTTTTCGCTCTCAACCATGACTTTAACATTTCCTGTTCTGTAGTGACAATTTTAGGATGCTTTCGAAGTTCGTGCTTCATTATAGCCCAATATTTTTCAATCGGCCACAACTTTGGGGAGTTTGAGGGATTGAGATCCTTTGGCAAGAAATTGACACCATTCGTCTTGACCACTCCAGAACATCCAGGCATTCATTCATGTATACTTGACCATTTACAGTTGAAGTTGTCACGAAAGGCTTGCTCCGTTTACCACAAGAACGAATTCCCTGCCAAATCATGAATTTCTTGAGGTACTTTGACTCTTGCTGTTTCTTGAGAGACTCTGGAACATCGAACTTGTCTTTCACAGTGACATAGGGGTAGCCGGGAATTTGTTTAAAGTCCGCTCTAACATGTGTTTCATCGTCCATGATGCAGCAGTGTGGTTTCGTCAACATTTTTGTGTACAGCTTACGCGCACGGGTTTTAGCTGTCCTATTCTGTTTTTCATTGCGGTTTGATGCTTTCTGAACTTTGGTTGAACGGAAACCTTGACTTTCTGCACGAAACTTTTGGTCAAGAGCGGCTTTTTCGCGACATCCCGAACGGAACAGTTGGATTTGAGTTGGTAAGCAGCAACCACTCGCATATGATCATTCACATAGTACGGAACACTGTTTTTACCACTCACCTTCTTCCGATCGACAGTTAAACGTTCCCCGAAACGTTTTATGACACGAGACACTGTAGACTGGTGAATTTTCAACATCTTTCCGATGGCTCGGTGCGAAAGAAGTGCGAGGTGCGTGTGCAGAATGTCCTCGCGCACTTGCTGTTCCCCCGACTTCATTTTCAAAACGACGACACATTCCATAATGACACTCACGCAGTGTAAACAATACACGCTGAGGTCATTTCACCCAAAATTTCGTTGAAATCAACCCAGAGAGCGAAATGTTACAGCTTATTGAAAGTAATGTAATTTAACTGTGGACAGCCTTTATGAGTAGTGTTAAGTTAGAAAACTCGCCTACCCTTCGAAAAATCAAGTAATGTAAATGAAGATGAGAAGGAAAAATTGTTATTTAGTCTGTTTGAGAATAAAATAAATAGAAATCATAGTATGATACTTCTTATTTCTGAAAGAAAGTGTATATATATATTTTTCGGAACAGTCTATATAACCAAGGTTTTGGCCCGTGGCATCCTTGCCGAACGCGGCTGACTGAATCTCGCACGGTCATCGGTCGAGGACGTCTCATGGTATCGCCTGATGGTCTTGTAGACAAAGTTCCGCTTGACCCCATGCGATCACAGCAGCCGGAATATATCGCAGAGTTGCTAAGCGTTTGAAAAACGCTTATGTTGTTTTCAGTTATTGCCAGTGCAGAACTTGGTTAGCCCTAGTTATGCTATAACAGCTGTCAAAGCGTGTTTTTATTCAATCGGGTCGGATCTGGATCCCCTCTGGATCCGCTTACATCGATAAGGTTCGCTCTAAACTTTTGTAAGATACAACCTGGTACCAATGTACAAAAACATGAACTGTCTAAAAAAAAGATAATGTTTGTTATATATTACAGAGTTTGTTTTATTGCATTCATTTTGTCTCATTATATGTTTCTTTTCGGTATGCACGTTCGTGACTGTAGAGGTAAATAGCGACCTCTACACTCACCCCGGAAAAGAATCAAGTAAGTATGCCTTTTGCGGAGCGTGTGCTTTGCATTACCAAATTTGTTACCATATCGCAGCTTTAGATAAAAATCAATGCACAAATTAATGGTTATTCGCCAAATCTTAATCCAAAATGTGCCGTGATAGTTGCTTGAAAACATGCTGATGGGCGTTGTAAATTGTCATCACCTTTGTTGTCGTCATCGAATCGAATGGTCAATAGTAGGTAGGTAGAACGTAGTTTTTTCTTCAGCATGTAGCATTTTCAATTAATCGAAGTTTCGGCAATTAGCATATGCCGATGAAGTGACATTGCTATTCACAATCAACCTTTTGTATGCTGCTTTAAACTGCACATTGGTTGGATTGTTGTTGTTGCCCTTTGCATTGTTGATTTGATGGCATTTCCAAACACAAAAAATATCATTCATATGTTTTGAAACGAAAAAAAAATGTTCCATCTTACAAGCCAAACAGTGTTCCATCTTACAAACATGACGCCATAAACACAAAACATCAAAAAATTGTTTCATATTACGATTTGTTTGGAAATGCCTTTGGATCATAAAAATACACCAAAAATGCTAGCCAACACAAATGTTAACCTTTTAAAATCGACGGGAAATTTCCACCTATAAAGCACAAGCAATAATTTCTATTTTAATTATGCCAACACTTTCGAACATTGAAACCTGGAAGAGCTAAATCGAATGAGTGTATTCACTACAAAAGCAAATGAAAATTGAAGAATAGTAAAAAAATTAGGTTAACACTTGTCATCGCGATAGTGTTGTCGCTGTGAGTGTCAAAAGTGGCACGGTTCCATCTTAGAAGCCTCTCCTCTACTTTCCGACACCTAAAATGTCATAAATCTTTGCTTGTATATTTTCGAGCCTAATAATGTTGAAATTTTGAAACCACACCGTGATATGCGAGATTATTTTAATCTATTCTAGTTGTTTGGTAAGATGATCAATTTTGCCCGACATGTTCAGTTCACCCGTCTCATCAAATCAAATTAACGGTAAACATACACACTAAAAAATTATTAATTTTTCACTTGACGTAATTTCATCTCGTACAAACATAGTATAAAAGGCTATTCACTAAAATTTTGTCTAGCTCGACAAAAGGTGTGTTGGATTGAATTTATTTTTGCACCTCTTTCCACTTGTAAAGAACGCTTGAAAGTCTCAGTCTCAGAAAGCCAAAATTCATATGGCTTTTTGGTAGTGTGCAGGAGAAACTGAGCATATTTTCTCCTATTCCACAGAAAGATTGGCACGACACGTCCATCATTGCATTGCTTTACAAAATAAAGTATTATAAATGACAATTTACGTTAGAAACCCCATGGACACTCAAATTATGCCTCCCATCACTCCTCGAAACGGTGTTCTGAAAAAAAAAAACAAAATAATCTATCCCAAAAGTCTAAAAGCCATTTCCACCCATTTGCTGCTGGAACGATTCTTCTCCGGTGACTTTTGCGCTGACAATGACAAGTCATTAACGTTTTGGGAACATATTGTAGATGATGTGGTATGAAACTGTTGCTAGCTGTAATGCTGTTTCCAAAACTGGGGCGGTTTTATTGCCTGTTTCTGCCTGCCTGCTTTTTCCCTCTATCCCTGCTGGAATCTGGGGTTCGTGTAGTGTCATTCCGAGGGGAGACTCAGTGTTAGCAAATTTGTTCGATGAAATCAACAGTTATTGTGCTGAGAGGGTAATTCTGGAAACAATGGGAACACAATTAGAGCTGACTTATTATCAGACATGTCAACTTTGAAGCGATGTTTCTGATTTTTTTTTTTTTTCGAGTGATTCATAATGATTTCAAACTATTGTCTATAACGATAATAATGTGTTGGTAATCTCGTAGATGATGTGTTGTGTTTTATTGATTGGGAATTATTCCTGATTTTTTTTAAATTAACCCGAGAGAAAAGTATAAATGTTTGATGGCAGGTAAAGCTGACTTTAGTTTATTGCCTTTCCGGGTAAAATAGTTCGAATTGCGATGGCTGTGACCAATAAACTGTAATGAGCTTCCTATTCATCGAGTATAAAACCTCATAAATGCCCTTAATAGAGTCAACCCGCATTTAACCATCTTTTATTGAAGATAGCTTGCGACCAACTCGTGTTGAAAGTTCAGGTACCGTTATTTAAGGTGAGATTATGAACTCAGGAGATCCATTTTTGAACATGTCACCACTTTCTACCATCTAATATTCTCTTAAGCGCAATCAATTTCCACGCATTTGATCTACGACTTTCGAAGATGGGTTGTCTATTAGTATCTCCCACACCCCATCAAGCCGACATATCTCTGTGATGTTTTCAATAATTGTCACTTACAACCGTGAAAACCCAAAATGAAAATTACTGCATTCATTTTGTCTGAACTCCCAACCACCGAAGGACCTCCCTGCTAGGTGCCAGAACGCATTTTATCTATTCTTGTTGCCTTCACTTTGACACTGCAACTACTGTCTCTCGCGTTAGTTCCGCTTGATTTCTGTCCTACAGTCCTTCTTTTTTCCCTTCTGCCAAATGCCGAAACCAAACAAATCAATTAACTCCGTACCGATCCGAACCGAACGAATCCGCCAATTCCGAAAGCTGCCATACTGAAATTAAGAGGTCCAAGTGAACTGCTTCCTTTGACGCTTTCCGTCCAACACCGTCTGTCAGTCCGTAAAAACCCCTCAATTCGATACAAATATTTAACATCAAAAGAACGCAGCATTTGCGGTGATTATGTGATTCGGACCCGACAAGGGATCGATCGGGCTTCATCTCACACGAACTTGAAAAGGAAGGGAGCCGAGACCGGTACGGTTTCCTGCAATGCACGGGATGAACGTTTCGACATGCTGATTATTGGGAATGATTTTCTGACTTTATTTTATTAAAACATTTCAATTTTGGTGAAAATATTTCGTTCCCTAAGTACCGGCCTTTTTCTGTTGGGCCGACAAGGCGAGATGGCTGAAGTCAATTGAATTCGGCGAACGGTGCCGCTAGGCGGGGATGTTTTACAAAAAATGTCAGAATGCGTTTCGATTATTTTCATTCGGTTTGATTCAACTGCCTATTCGAAAACCAGCCAACTCATTTTCGCACCAGAATAGTAGAGCTATAACGTGTGATGTAATTATTGTGCTTGATACACTGACATGGAAATGAAGGATGTCCACTGAATAAGAACATCACTTGAAACTCACGAAAAACAAGTCCTTGAACTTAATTGCAGGAAATGATAAAAATCTATAAGTTTCTTTTTCATCTAGTTCATTTAATTTGTAGGCTCAATGGCGTTAGCTTTACGGAGCCGACAGTAATTTTTATTTTTTTAAATGACATGAGTTTTTGGTACCACTTATATCATGACTTGGACCGTTTACTCGCGATCAACCCGAAGTATGTGACATTTTTTTGGGAATGGATTTGACAAAAAAACAGAGGAATATAGCTCTGTAGTATGTTTATAGAATTGTCGTCACAGCTACATCGTTGTGTGGTTGGTTCGGTCGGTCGGCTGTGGTGATCATTGGGTGACGATGAAACTCCTCAAGATGCCGAAACAAAACATAAACGACTAATAAATAGAGAAAAATAAACAGAAACAGGTTGAAATCTTATAATATACATTAAAAGAAACCCAAGTAGCACGCAAAACATCTTTTATATTCAACACTTAGTTTTCATGTTTCATTTTAGTAAATCTGCAGTAACAAAAAGCATATTTTGTTACAACAGAGTTTATTTCACGTATACGATATAGGGTATGTGTCCCTTGACTCAGCCTAATATGCAACAGTCGATTACATTTTTTATTATAACCCATAAGGTGTTTGAGCTGGAAACAAAATTTAACTAGCTTTACACTTGCTAAGATATGTTTAATAAGCGAACTTGTAGTACGTATCACGAAAAGTTACACAACTCATTTTCTAAAGTCAGAAACTTTAGAGGGTTAAGGATGTAATAACGGTCTATGGGTACCAAATTGGGTCTAATCATGGATGCAAGTTCGTCCCATTCGATAGATTTGTTAACAAATGTTGTCTATGTACGTTTTTATTTTCTGATTTTCGGATTCAAGGCGATTCCAGGTGTATTCGCTCTATCCAACAAACAATTTCACAAATCAAACTAAACTTAAACTGCTAAGAAACACTTAAGTAATTTTTACCTATGATTTAGCGCCATTCGGCAATCAAAATATTATAATTTCCTCTACACAGATTTTATTCCTTTAGTTTGTTTTGAAATGAGCCATCTGATAAACACTCAACCGAAACTCAGACATTTGTATTGTAAATGTTACCAATAACAACATTTTTACTACGCTTTTCATGCAACAGGCCATAGTTGGGAACATAGAAATATATATGTTCCTAACATTGGGTCTAAGGTTTTTCTGTTCAATCATTGTTATTTTACCTATGTGACCTGTTAGTTTGTAACGTGTAACTATTTTATGTACATCTTGGTTGCATTATCCGGTTTATAGGTTCAAATCGGCAAATTCGAATCATTCGAATCTCGTGTAGATTATCTGTTCAGTTTACCAATAATGTATTATGTCTCAATTGCTTCGGGGGCAATCGGTCATTCTGATGGCAACATGATTTGGTTGATTATCGCTGAATTAATGACATAGTTGGTACATAGGCCGAATCAAGGAGCTAGGCTAACATTACATCCCGTTACCCTACTAGATATTTCATTGGTGTTGCTCAAATGGTTTGCCAAGACCATTCAAAACAAACATTGGAGTAAGTCGAGACCTGTTTGTCTTTGCAAACTTGCAGCTAAGTAAACTTCATCATGACGTTGTAAACTTATTTTTTTCCCAGTGTATGTGATGTTTATTATGAATTAATTTTGACCTCCAGTGCAACATAACAAATAAGTTACGCTCTTGTTCCAATGAAGCGTTCTAATACTTAAAGTTTTCAAAATGCGTTATTGAGCCTCATGCGCAACGTTGTGAAAACGTAACACAAAGTATATGAATAATATCACGTTCTTGCAACGTTCAATTGCACATTACCACCACAGTGATGACGATTGAAATATATGCGAATGAAATGCACACTACCGACCACATGTGTTTTGATATGAAAGAGAAAGTTATCAATTTATAATCTGATCAAATTAGTAAGGGTTAATTTCTTTCTTATTTAAATCAAAACAAAAGCAACAATATCAAGAAAGTAGAGATTCTAATTTTTATTTTTATTTATTTATTTATTTATTTTTTCGGGAAGGGGAAAAGCCAAGGTGGATATATCTTTAGCAATTGATGCCATATATCCACCTCAGGCATAAAAACCCCAAAATCAAGTGAAATACATTTTCATCCTTAACCTATTTTACAAAATCTAATTTTATAATTACTTGAATATTTCCCCATTTATATGCATTTTTAATTAAAGACAACAAACCTCCGACAGTCAAAACTGACTGATATTGAGGTCTTTTGATGACAGAATATTTGCATTCAAGGTAATACTAGAACTTCAAACTACGTGCTCAATATATACTCTTTTAAAGCTTTTTCAAATCTATGAAGAGGAACAATGTTTGAAATATTTGCTGGTAAATTGTTGAAGTTTACTATGGCACTATACATACAGCCTAATCGTAGATAGTTTGTTCTTGGTGCTGATATGCGCAAATTATCGATTGAACGTGTCTCGTAACTATGAATGTCACGGCTGTTTTGCAAGTTTAAATTATTTTTAATAAGGTTATTCTTCACTTTGTAAATAAACAATACTGCCTCATAGAATTTAATTTGATTGAAATTTAACATTAAATTATTCAAATATAGATTAACTTTCCTTATTTCTGGATTATTATATTGCTCCCAGAATATTACCCGCATAAATTTATTCAATGTTATTGTTATTTTGTTTATAACGTACGTTGGAGCATTTTGCCAGATTATATTCACATATGTTATTTGGGAGTGAACATGCGCATAGTACAAGCATTTTCTTTCTTTTGGTGGTAGCATGTAACTAGTTCTCCTAAGCATTCCTAGAAATTTAACTATTTTGGAATGCATGCTATCGACATGACTATTCCATTTCAAATTTTGTTGAATCACTAATCCTAAATAAGCATGGACATTAACTCTTTCTAACTGGTTGGTTCCTAGATAAAGATTATAATTTATAGAACTGAAGCGATCTGTGCTTGAAAAGATCATGTACTTCGATTTTGATGCATTTATGGTTAAACCGTTATTAAAAAAACAGTTTTTCAGTAGGTCTAGGTCATATTGCATGTTTTCAAATAATTGCTCCAAGTTATCAGCGCTATAGACAAATACCGAATCATCTGCGTACATGTTTAGCGTACCTTTTAGAGGAATTTGAAATATATCATTAACATAGATGATAAACAACAGTGGTCCTAGTATAGAACCCTGCGGTACTCCATAACGAATCCTATTTTCAAGGCTACTGTGACCATCTAACTGAACTATTTGTATCCTATCCTTCAGAAAAGATTTAATCAAACTATGAGCATTACCTCTTATCCCGTATCTAAACAGTTTTTGTAGTAACATATCATGCGGGACACAGTCAAATGCCTTAGAAACATCTACAAAAATTGCGGAACATATATTTTTTGATCTAAGTTTGTTTGAATATTATTTATTAGGTTAACTACAGCACTCGTTGTGTTTGAACGAGGCAGAAATCCGTACTGATTTTTATTAATTAAATTACTAGCAGCAAAAAATCATGCAACCTCGTATGAATTAGTTTTTCTAAGGGCTTAGACAAATTAGAAAGAATAGAAATTGGTCTGTAATTTTCAATTCTAGATTTCATGCCTTTTTTAAAAATGGGCGTAACACGTGCTGTTTTTAGTTGATCTGGGAACACTCCTTCCAGCACTGAGTGGTTTAGGAACGTCGTTAGTGTTGGAATAATAATATTGGCATTGTTTCAAAAACTTGGAAGGTATCAAATCTACACCCGCTGAACTCGAACTCTTCATATCTCTAATGTAGTTTCCAATTTCGCTGTCGGAGGCTGGTAGCATTACAATTGACCTTGATATACTTCTATTTAAAGTGCACATTTGTTGTTGATTGTTAAAATCTCTTAGAAGTGCTTTTTGAAGCTGACATGGTATGTTAACAAAATATTCATTGAATTCATTGCATATTTTGGTCATATCTGTCACTATATATATAGGTTTCTATAAGTAATTCATTTATGCATTTTCTAACATTGTGGTTTTTTTTATGAAGTACAATCTCATTCATAATCTGCCATACTTTTCGAATGTTGTCACGATTATTCTCTATTATTCTGCTTTTGCTTTAGACGTTTGGTTACATAGTTTTTTTGCCTGCGGTAATTTAGTTTAGTTTGAGCATTGTTAGGCCATTCCAATGATCTTCGATAGAGCTGTTCTCTGACACGAATTTGATTAAGAACATAGTCATCTAACCAGGGAGCTTCACGTGATTGTTTTTGTTTAACCCTAACATTCTGTGAGTTGGTTTTAATTACATGGGAAGTTAGAATGCAAAGTTCATTTAGATTTGTTGTTCGAGGTATCATCCGAATAATATCCAACGAGGCTTGTTCAAAATCGTACTTTGTAATTTCAATAACTGAATCATCTTTTATGACACTCTGATAACCTTTTAGACTTATCAACATCACCCTATGATCGGTAAAACTGACATCATGTAAACCAAATGCATATTCATAATTAGTAATAATATTTGTTAAACCATGATGTTTTGAATGTTTTGAATATGGAATAATCATAATAAAGTTGATTTTGAGTTATTCAACATAAATTTGTTTCATGCAATTTTGTGTTAAGTTGAGCGAAAAAAACTTCAAATGATGTGCTTAAAGTAATAATAAAAATAAAGTGTTCGCCTTTTAAAAGCAAGTTATTAAACTTTTCGTTGTAAAGAACAGGAAACGACTTTTTAAGCTCCTTTAAGCATTCATACTATTGCTTTTTTCTGAATAGTGGCTTGCGTCAAAAACAATGCAATTAAATAATTACTATTGATTGCCCTCTAAGTTCTACATAAATTCATGTTTAGAACGGTTTGATAGTTTCCAGTTGTGTCTGCCATTGGAAATTCAATTTGTGTGTCATAGACCAAAATTATGAATAATCAAATTGCGAGCAACCCAGACTTCGAATACATGGAAGAGTTAGTAATACTAGTATTTTATTTTATTATTAAGCTTAAACCTCTCAACAAAATCTCCACTCAATTGCTAAGTAAAGTTACGTAAAACACATTGTGTAGTATCTGAATAATTCTAATTCTTTGTTCCAACGAATTGAATACATTTGTTGAAAGTGTAAAAGACATTATTGTTTTACTTGTAATGCCAGCCAATTGTCATCTTTTTGTACGTTATGTATATCCTTTGAATAAATAAGCAGCTATTGGTTTAATTTAATTTAAAAATTTATTATAATTTAATTATGTGGAATTCAGTAGTTTTTAATTTTAAGAAAATCAGTTATACGTAAACAAAAAAAACCACTATATTTATGCAGACATCATTAAATTGTCCAGATATCTACAATTTAATGATGCCTGCATAAATATAAATCATAGATGCACTTCACGTGTTAGGAATGGATTCATAATTATTTTAGCCGTTAGTGTATTTGGATTCTTCGTAGACGCAATTTGACAAAATGTTGCCAAATAAAATGAGATATTAAAATTTCACTCATTCCTCCACAATTTGCACCAAACATGAACCTGTAACAATTTATTAATCTTCGAATTAATAAAAAGTCTGATTCTTCCAAATGTAAACATAATTTAACATAAGTATTTCTTTTTCAAGATCTGAAACAATGCTCTATTCTCGAGGATTGATTCAAGGGCGTTTATATTTTTCGTAGTAAAACAGAATATTGATCCATAAATCTGAAAGCGTTTGAAAAATAAACATACTTCAACACGATAAACATACATAAACATACTTCAACTCAATATTTTGATCACGAATGTTTGGTTGATAACGATATTCATTAAACAAAAGTTATCCTCGCAATCATTTAAACATCGGTATCATTTCACTTTCGTGCAACGCAATTTAAAATATTTGAAAGTTTTACAAAATTCTATTGCAACTCTGTAGAAACAATGTCAAGTTGCAAATAGGCTCCACATTTGCGCTTTTTGCGTTGCTGTTGTGTATGATTTTGAGGTATATAGTCAAACAAAACTATCCCTCATATGTTTCAAGAGCGATTTTTATGCTTTATTAAAACAAGTTGTGCTACTTGGGAACATATAAATTGGCTGGAGGAGCAATCCGCTCTTGAGCTATTCCACTGAATTGATTCGCTTCAGTGAGCAAATGACAACCAGCTCTTTAAAAATGAACCGCAGCTCACCAGCTCATCCGATCTCACCGTTCTCACTATCCGCTGTGAGATAAATACTTCATCGACTCTGTCAAATCAAAATGCAGAAGTGAAACAGAGAAGAGAACTGATTCCCTTTTAGTTTTCTTTTTACCACAATTACACAAACAAACAAGAGTAACTTAGTTTCAAAATCAACTCAAAATAAGCTGGAAAGGCTATAGAGACTGGCTTATATGTTTTATATGCTTCCGTTGCATCAACTTGTTCATTAGAAACTCAAAGAAGCGCATTAAAGGCCCAAACGCAATGTGGACGGAAACGGAGCGAAAACGGCAAGTTTGACAGTTGTCGTTAATGACGTTGATTTGTCCAATTGGAATCAACTTGACTCTAATCAGTTTTCTATCCGACAAGCAGGTTTAGTCAGATTGGCTATTCCGCTGCCGTCGCCGTTCCGCTTCCGTCTCTCATCACTGCGTTTGAGCCTTAAGGGTTCAACGGGCAAAGCACTTTACAGAAGGTGATCTTAAAGGACATCTGAGTATTTAAAAAAATGATTGATTTTGATTCTGTTGTCATTAAAAAAGAAGACATTATGGAGAAAAATATCATTTCAGTCGCTTATACAATGTGTCAAATACAGGTCATGATTTGTGTGAAAATGGAGCGCCAAAAATTCATCCAGGATCAATCGTCTTTTATACAGGTGGTTCAGAATTGGACAATCTTGTGGGAGCAGGGGTATCTGGTCCAGGGGAAGATGTCTCAATATCTATGGGTAAGTGTTTCAAGCAGAAATCCAAGTTGTTCTTGAATGTTCTGTAATATGCTGGCGTAGAAACTATAGACATTCAAATATCTGTATTATGTTTAAAGTAGCAACATTTAATTGTAAACCTGTATGTGAATGTGCTGCGTTACTTTAAAAACTGGCCTGTCAAAACCAAGTAAACATATATTGGTTTCCCGGCCACTGTGGAATTCCAGGGAATGAAAAAGCCGACATAGGCTTTGTTGCACAAATTACGTAACGCATGAAGGGAAAGGGGGTTGAGCAACCGTTACTTATTTGGACATATGGGGAGGGGGTTTGTAAAATCGTTACGTAACAAAATAACCAATTCGAAAAATAAATCAATAGTGAATAACCAATTGAAAATAGATAAAATTTCCTGTGTACCAAGCAGAGCAGCAAGTAGCAAAGGGTTACTAGTTAAGAACTATGCTTAAATTTTTTGCGAGACCCCCATTTTCAGTGAGTAAAATGAAAGCGTTAAATCCATATTTTGAAGGAAAAATATCAAAACTGAGCCAAAGCTTTGTTTTTGTATTATTAATCACGTTTGCCATAACTGGAACACTGCACCAAATAACGCCATAGTTTCTAATTTTGGTTCTTTTGATGGCCGATCGCATGTATTCCTTATGGGAGTGGCCATAATAGAAACACATTTATAGCCAAATGGTGCAAGAAAGCTGAAATTTTAAGGAAAATGGAATTCTTTCTTTTGATTTCAGATCAAATTCTAAAGCTTTGATAAATGGAGACGTACTATTCAAATGTGTTCTTCTAAACGAAAGGTATCTTATGACGATTTGTGTCACTAATTGGCGCAATTGTCCATAAACGGTACATGTACATGCCGAGAAATGTATTGTTCTGTGTAAATTCCACAAATTTTATTGTTGATTCACGGCTTACCCATAATTTTCATTTATTCAAACAATACCGATTTTATGTTTGAACCAACAATAAATTTTGTTGTTTCTAAAAGCGCTGTAAAGGAGGCTTCTATTGAAAACAAAAAGCACTTATTGTTGAATCAAAAAATAAGATTTTTGGAAACAATGTACCTTTGCATTGATTCAACCAAAGCGGTTGAATTGAAAAAATAAATTGTTATTCATATTAGAACCATTGAAATAATTAGAAATTATGTTAAATTTGTTGTTGATTGTTGAATCGACAAAAATATTTTGATGAATCAATAATTATTTATGTTGGAAATCATTATTGATTAACAATATTGGATTCGATAAGAAATTTCGTTTGTGATGATATATCATTGCATTATACTAAAACAATGTGTGGTTTGATTTTATACTAAAAAAAATTTGATCTTAATCATTGCGTTCAATCACCCAATATTCCTGCGTGTAGCCTACATCACTGCCCCTTTCGTTCTATGTTTTTTCCGTCATGAATAGGTCGTACACAGCCCTTATTCATGAATTGCACGAATCAAAAGGAGAACTCTGATTAGTTTATTAAATAATAATAATAATAATAATTAGATTATAAAAATTTCAATAGGTTAATATTATGCATTGCATAAAATACTGTTGCAATCTTTTAACTAATTATAAGTGATATGAATAAAACTTTGAACTTTTTTTGGTGATACATTAAATAATTGAAAGACATTTGAGTAAACTTGTTGCACTAATATTTGTAACAGTTTTAAAAACGTCCAGTACCCTGAATAAATACAGTACAATGAGGGCAATGTTTTTCGTAATCTTTATAATAGCTTTAAGTTACTTAAATGAAATTAATTGACTGATGTTCGCAATCTTCACTAATTTCAAGTTACCCAAATGATAATTAAACATAAAACAACAATAGCATCTTTTGTGAAAATTTTATCATAATTGAGAAATAGGGGGGAAGGAAGTCCGTGAGCGTTACGTAATTATAGGGGGGGAGTCTGGTCACGTGTTACTTATTGTTACATAGGGGGGAGAGGGGGTCCAAAATCCCGTTTTTTTGCGTTACGTAATTTGTGCACAAAGCCTTAGCAAGGCTTGGATCATCTCAACAAATCATAGAACCAGAACCATTCTTTGGAGTGTCTGCTTGTTCTCTTATAATGGAAATACGTTGACGTCACCAAATCAAAAGAGCGGGTCAAAAGAATCGATTTATTCCGTTAAGCTGATCGGTTCAAATCCGCTCTTTGAAATAAGCTGAATTGCACAAATCTATTCTCAACACATCCGTTATAGAAACATAAGATTCTCTTTCTTAGGCCGCGTTCTGGTTGCTTCTATACCCGTACATTGCCAGATTACGTGATCAATGTTATCATAACCGTTTGAACACCGGTAAAGATTGCTTACCATGAAATTCATTTGATAAACATGTGCATCTAACTGGTAGTATGATTCCCATACCACGGCCTCGATGAAACAAAAGGTTTGATGGAAGATTTGTGTAAGCTTGGTTAACGTTTTTATTTCATTCTTCTTCTTTAACAAATTCCCTAGCCAAAATCCAAATCCATTAGCATCATCATTGACGTTTGCGGCCACGTCCATGCAAACGTTGGAGATAGCGAGAATCCGGTATCACCCTTATAAGGACGCAGCGAACCCTCGCAGCCTTCAGCAGATATCAGAGAAAAAGGACAATGAATAGTCGGCGAGAATAGGTTAATAGAAACTTCTGTTTGGTGTACAGAACAAGCATTTATCTGAAACTGGTCGATGGCAGCATCTAGTGTAAGAAGGTTATGGGATGCTCAATTTCTCTTCAAATTGTAAGGACCTAACATTAACTGTAATCCTTGTTTCGTTAGGCATACGGTTACACTCGCTCTTTGAAAAAACTATCTGAGAATGTGTTTTCTTCAGACGGAAGATACATGCTAAAAAATTCTTGTCCTAGCATTTAAAGCTTAAAAAAGTTTCGGAACTTCAATATTTTACAAAACATCATTGAGCGTTAGCATCCTATTATGTCAATAATGTCACAAATCGCCTTCCGCCAAATACCTCTGGGTTCCATTTGGATGCAACCATGATCGGTCTCCTCAGGAGAAATACCATCGTCACAATTGGTTTAGCTTTTAATGCAGTTATGTTCCAACACAGCTACTCGAATGGTGGCCTGGGAGCGTAGTGCCACGTAACAGGAACAAACGTTAACACACACTACGAGCCATCATATTCGCTGGAACTTCTCTTCGCATACACTGAAAATTTATTTTCGTAAAGTAGATTTCACGCGTTTCGTAGACATGGATTTTGTACATAGAACAAATGTCTCGTATATTGTATGAAACAATCATAATGCTTATTTTCTGGTGAAATGCTATCATTACACCTTTTTGTAAAATGCACAAAATGAACTTCGTGATGACCAGCCAATCACTTTTATACCGTACTCATGTATGATGGTGTTGCTGCTGGTATGGGCGGAAACAATTTCTCTATCCCAAAATAAAAATCAAAGCGCTGTCGTGAGCTATAACTTCATGCTCATTAATCAAAATTGTTCTCACGAGTCAGCGTGGCCTAGTGAGATCAACAACGGATTTAGAATCAGCACTTTCCAAATAATTAGGTTCGAACCCCATGTCTGAAACAATAAAAAAAAAACGCTGGACAACTCCACGTGGTTGCGCTTTTTTTTTTGTCATTACATTTTGACTCGATAAAGTAGATCTGTCAGTCCTTCATGCAACCGCCAGAGAGACGTTTCTTTTTAATATGTGACAAAATATTCGTAGCTCTTTGCATTGTTTCCGTACAATGTACGAATCAAGCTGAACAATACATTAGGTCCTAATTAACATTGAGAGATTCTCTTCGTCGACTTTCTCTTTGGTTAAAAGCTTGCCTATTAAACGTTTTGCTGATGTTTTTGACGTATTGGATCCTTAATTACACTTTATACTATCGTATTGTGTGTTTAAAATACTTGAACATGTTTTTACATAGCCGTAGGAACGCAAAGAGAAGGTCGGCAAAGAGAGACTCTCAATGTTACTTAGGACCTAATGCATTGTTTAGCTTGGAATGTTCTTTCTGTGTCAACAAAAGCTTCGTGCTTTTAACAGTTGCGCGTGTGCCATAAATTACGAATGTATCTTAATAAAAAGAACAAATCAGTTTCGTTGCTGAAAACAACGAATGGATTAGTGAGTATTACCTTGGATTTTGTAATATAAACTAAAATTAACTTTCAGTATAGTCACTTTCGAATCACTTCCGGATCACTACCAATCCATGTAAATTTTTGTTGATGATGAAGACGTGAATAAAAACAAGCAGAGTTGAAGGGTAGCAATCTCCATCGCAGCCACTTATCAATGTACCTTTTAATTGGACAACGGAAATAGAAAGGCTAACTGGCTGTGCACTTAAGTAATTGGCTAGGCCGATTATTCCCAAACTCCAGTCAACAAGACTTTTGCCTATAGTTCGAGACTTATTTTTCATATCACCGTTCAATTCCATATGATCTGAGATACGTGGTTAAATATGTTGTATACGGATTCACTGATCTTTTCTTAACAATCCACGTATTTTTGCGGCTTTCTGCAAATTGGCCTCGTCAAACAGAAATAAAATAGCAAACAAAAGCAGGCAAAACAAAAAATTGAAAATTTGACGGAAGAAAAAGTATTTGCTTCAATATTTGTGCAAAGCACACTTTGACCACATCAAAATACCAAAACCCAAATCCAAATCCAATAATCTCAATACAAACCTAGGATTTTTTTTATCTGCAAACCAACTACGGAGTCTTACGAAGTTCATGGTTCATACATACGTCTATACATAATGGACGTTCCTTTATCTTGACAGATCTGCGTATTTCGTCTACAATGATCAAAACTCTTCAGAATCGTGTGCTAATACTCGGTTGTTGTGTACTAAAATCGTCTGTTGTGTACTAATAAATGTACTAATGTTTACAAACTTGTCTTTCACAGTCATAAAGGGCGAACACGAAATTATTGCGACACCGAAAATGTCATGCCAATTTTCTTATAATGTTTAGAATCAAACCAAAATTTTAGGGTACTTTTATACATACATTTACTTCAAAAATCAAAAGAAAAGTTAATCGATGGAGCCTTGAGTGTAAAATTGAACGCATTTTCGCTTGATGCTCCATGCCTCCATCAAAGTCTTTACAGTGTCATCCGGTACCAGTTTATCAGTTTTTTTTTTCATTTTCTTAACATGTCCTTCTCGTCTTTGACTGTCTTTTTGCTCTTCCGAAGTTCCCGCTTCATCATTGCCCAGTACTGCTCCACCGGGCGCAGCTCCAGACAGTTTGGCGGATTCATGTCCTTTGGAACAAAATGGACAGAATTGGCCTCATACCACTCCAGGACACTTTTAGAATAGTGGCATGATGCCAAATCTGGCCAAAATAGCGGAACTTCGTCGAGCTGCTACAAGAACGGCAAAAGGCGCTTCTCGAGGCACTCAGATTTGTAGATCTCGCCATTTACTGTGCCCTTTGTAACGAAAGGCTCACTCCTCAGTCCGCAAGAGCAGATGGCCTGCCAAATGAGATATTTGGAGGTGAACTTCGACATTTTCTTCTTCTTAAATTTGTCGTCTACATAGAACTTGCTCTTGCCGGTGAAAAACTCCAACTCCGGAATTTGCTTAAAATCGGCTTTTATATACGTTTCGTCGTCCATCACACAGCAGCCATATTTTGTCAGCACACTGAAAGTTAATTTTAGTTTATATTACAAAATTGAAAGTAATACTCACTAATCCATTCGTTGTTTTCAGCAACGAAACTGATTTGTTCTTTTTATGATGATACATTCGTAATTAATTGCACGCGTAACTGTCAAAAGCACGAAGCTCTTGCTGACACAGAAAGAACATTCGTACATTGTACGGAAACAATGCAAAGAGCTACGAATATTTTGTCATAAATTAAAAAGAAACGTCTCTCTGGTGGTTGTTGCATGAAGGACTGACAGATCTACTTTATCGACTCAAAATTTAATTGACAAAAAAGCGCAAGCACGTGGAATTTTCCAGCGTTTTTTTTTATTGTTTCAGACATAGGGTTCGAACCTGAATATTTGGAAAGTGCCGATTCTAAATCCGTGGTTGATCTCACTAGACCACGCTGACTTGTTAGAACAATCTTGATTATTGAGCATGAAGTTATAGCTCACGACAGAGCTTTGATTTTTATTTTGGGATAGATAAATTATTTCCGCCCATACCAGCAGAAACACCATCGTGCATGAGTGCGGTAGAAAAGAGAAGCAACGATTGGCTTGTCATCACGAAGTTCATTTCGTGCATTTTACAAAAAGGTGTAATGATAGCATTTCACCAGATAAAAAGCATTATGAATGTTTCATACAATATACGAGACATTTGTTCTATGTACAAAATCGATGTTTACGAAACGCGTGAAAGCTACTTTACGAAAATAAATTTTCAGTGCATCTTCTCGTAGAGCTTCCGTGCCCGAGTTTTAGCCGTCGATTGTTCCCGCTCATCACGGTTTGGGAAGTTCTGTACCTTGTATGTATGTAGTCCAGCTCTCTTCTTTGCATTCTGGACGTAGCGCTGCGACATGCCGATCTATTTAGCCAAATCACGGCTTGAGACGTTGGAATTTGCTTTAATCATCCGCTTCACCTTTCCCTCCGTCTTTTTGTTCTCCGGTCCCGGTTTTCTTCCAGCTCCTTTGCCGTGGTCTAACGTCAACCGCTCCTGGAACCGCTTCAACACTCTGGAGACGGTTGAATGGTGAATGTTCAACATTTTTCCCAACTGCCGGTGCGACAGGTCAGGAAATTCCAGGTGTTTGGAAAGAATTTGTTCTCTCGACTCGCGTTGGTTCACCTCCATTTTCGTTGAATCGAAAAACACGACTTCGAGTTTGACAGCATGTAAACAATACACATCAATGAGAAAGTGTGCAAAATTTGGTTGATTTTTACCCAATGGTAAAAAAGTTATGCCCTGTTAAATGTGTCGCAATAATTTCGTGTTCGCCCTTTATACTTGTTTCCCGGAATTTACCTCAAATCTGCATTTACTTATGTGCAAGAAGTTTATTTGTGGGCATACTAGTTTCAAAAAATCCGTATTCATGTGAAAAATTTTGATAACATATTTTATATATTGGATGAATTTTGGTTACATAATGGACATGTATGGACCCATTAGTCAAAGTGTTGTAAAATGTTCAGCCAAAAAGAAAAAGAAGGCTGAACATGGCGTTTTTGGGAGCAAAATTGTGCTCGGTTTTTTTTGCTACTGAGTGTAGATGTCCCTACCGTGCATAAACAAAAAAGCCATCCATTCTCGATACTACCACTTTTTAGTTTTGGGATGCTGTTTTCGTTTTCTTGTATGTGGTTGTTAAAAACAGGGCAAATTTTTTTTGTTATTGAGGCCTAATGTTGATTTGCCTTTTTATCCCATTAATTCGATTTCAACAGTATGGAATATAAAACATCATTACTTGAGAATGGGAATGAAAAAAAGTGAAACAAAGAGAGAGAAAGAGAGAGAGAGAGAGAGAATTAGAATGTTGAAGAGGATGAAAACATGATGAAGTTTATTTAACTTTCTATTTCAAGCAAACAGAGATGATAAAAAATATCCAAACGAGAGAAAGCTCTAATTTAACCCTTAACAAACGATTATATAGAGCGTCACACATTGAGAAGTATAGTACGCCATTTTAAAGTGAAGCAGGCTGCCATTTTATTCATGTCTTGCTAACTTTGTGCCGCAAATTTCGGAGTGTTTTTAAAATTAAGTTAAAAAAGTTTTGAATCATTTGCTAGTTGTTTAGGTCCAGACTTCTATATAGAAAAATTACCACATTTTGTCATAATTATATTCATCAAGTTCCCATATTTGTACTCCACAGAAGTAACAGTCGATATGTTCAATTGATATTTTGTTCTACACAGAAAATAGAAACATTTTATTTTCTGCATTATCTAATGCACATAGAGGGAATGCTAGATTCTGCATTTCATGTAAATTTTAGCCTGATTACTGTCATTGTTGTATGGCACATGAAATATTGCAAAACATTTGTTAACGCCTGCTTTGATTTGAAATTAAACGAGGAAAAATTTTGCGCGTTTGTTAAAATTCATTATTTGTTTATGTCTAGCATTCATTCGATTTGACAGAACCAGTGAACCAAGATTACCGGGGTACATTTATTTTACTATGGAGCTGTCAAGTAGTTACCGGGTTGGTGGTTACAAAGATGGCCTTAGTGACATTTCCCCAAATGCTACTACCTCGAATATCACTACCCCGAATGTCATTACCCTGAATTAAATTATCCTGAAGGGACCCAGAACCCCGATGTAAACGATGGGAGGTTCTCCCTGTAACTGATATTATTCGGGGTTCATTCGTCTCCTCCCCGTTCATCTGCACTTCACCGTAGATTGTACCAAATGCCTTCCATTTAAAGCACTCAAAGGCGCGTTGGTCCTCTGCTTGCAATGTCCATGTTTCGTGGCCGTAGAGAACTACCGGTCTAATTAATGTCATGTAGATGGTCAACATTTTAGTTCGGCGAACTTTCTTTGATCTTGGCGGTCTTCAGAGTTCAAAGTAGGCAAGATTACCAGCCATAATGCGCATTTATATTTCTCTGCTGGTGTAGTTATTGGTGGTCACCAATGAGCCCAAACTCATGAACTCGTCTACCACCTCGGTTTCATCTTCGACGTGGTCTTCTCGTGAGTCTTTCCAGCTCATGTATTATGTCATTGAGGCATTAATGACAAGCTCAATTCTACTAGCTTCAGCCTGGAGCCTGATGTACGTTTCCACGGTCGTCTCATAGTTGCATACTATTCGTCGTCGGCGAAGCAAAAATGGCGAAAGGACTAACTGAAAGATGAGTGTGTGAGTGAAGATCGATATTTCTGTCAATTTCTTTGATATATCAGCTCCGTAAAGTTAATTTGCATGAGCCGAAACAAATGATCAATTATCATGAACAAAAAACATGCCTAGCTTCGCAATCCAGTGACAGAATTCTGAACCTTCCGAAAGCCTTATACCCTCTGAACAACCTCTGCAAGTTTTAACTTTCTAGGTGATCGTGATCACTATATAAACTCGTTTCAAAATTCTCTCTTACATGCCCACGTTGCGCAGAGACTCAGTTTTGAACCATACCCGCCACTTTCGGAAATTGTTGACAACCCAAACCACTTTGTTGAAGGTTTGAACTACCTAGGTGGTCGGGAAAACGATATAAGCTAGATCAGAAATTCTTTCATTTACATGACGCTAGCGCCACACCAGATAGTATTCCGAGCCCTCCCGACCAGAAGCGTATAACATAAAAATTTCAAAATTATAACAAACCTTGTTACGACTAACTGATTGTGATATAAATTTGTTTAAAACATTTTCATCTGGGTAATTGTAAAACATACTTGTAACAAATTATGATATAATGCCCAGGGGGGCACAATCTGCGTAAAGAAAGTAAATGAATTTTAACACAAGCTGATATGGTTTTGCTACATCGTAACAAAACTGTTACAAAGTTTGTTTTGTTTTTGTTATATGTATATCATAGTTTGCTATAATTTTGTTATCTCTAGAGGATCTTTTGTTAGAATTTCAGTTATTTTAACAACATCCGCGATCTTAATTTTAACAAACTTTGTTATAAAAACAGCGTAACTGAATAACAAAACTTGCAATAATTTTGTTGTTCCGTTTTGGTCGGGCTACTCTCCACCGTCCGGAAGCCCTTAGCATTCCGAACTGCTTTGCTGAAGGTTCGAAGTTTCTATGTGTTTGGGACCACGATGCACAAAAGCGTGATCTAGTGACAGAAACCCGAACCATAATCTTTACTTTCCGGAATCCCTTGACAATCTGAACAGCTTTGCTGAAGGTTTTTGAAAAAATGTTCGAAAATGCTTTTCCTAGCAGCACACTAGTTGCAGTTCAGTAAAATGAACTTCAGTGTAACTCAACTAGGTCACAATCAAGTAACTCCAACCAATTATGACTTACTAATTTTGGTTGACTAACTGTATTCCACTAAACAGCTCAAACTCTCTAGGATTCAATTATGACTGTTTAGTGTTGCTTGGGCTGCTTTACAAGCCTAAGTGCCACAGTATCAAATCGTTGAACAATACTCTTTTTTTGCGCGTCCAATTTGTTTATCTAGAAAACGTCCAATTTATCCACCGTCACCTACAACTCAACAGAAAGAAACAAATTCACAACAATATACTTCACTAGGATGCGAGGATCGGAGTGGAAAGATAAATGAAAAAAAGGACACCGTGTCTAATTAGGTTTTACGACAATATTATCACAGCATCTCACAAAAGCGACTCCGATGGAGGCTTTGAATGCTGAAGAAAGCTGGTTCTTTGAAAAGTTTCTATACGTAGAACGAAAAATAAGAAGCGACAAGTAAGACTTGGACAAATCAATTTAGGCATAGGATTTGCTACTCAGCGGTCTCCGACTAGTTGTAGCACACACAGAGGTGATGATGGTTTCCTTCTTTGGTAGTAATATGTGATAATGATGACATTTTCAGAACGATCGCTCCTGGTGTGGAACGAAAGAAGCTGTCTTAGAACCTGGAAAGTGTCCGTCTTGAACTGCTTGTTTCATTCCGGTTGGCCTGATGATATCAATAATTTTATAATATTGGAGGAATTATTTCGAAACACTTGATTTATAGTTTTGTGTTGCAGCGGAATTCAGCTGCTGCTCCACCCATTTGATATTGTTTGTTTTCCAAACTAGCTCAATTAATTAATTTGTTACTGCAACCTGGTTTCCTATGATTCAACGCACAGTGCGACTTTGGTCGTAGTCAAACTGTCGAAACATATTTTTATCCGAAAGATTAATTACTAAATGATGACTTTCTTCCAAACCAAAAGGAACTGGCCGGCTGGCAGCTAGTATAAAAGGACTTTGTTGTGGCTACGAGATCCTACAACAGAGGTACACGAATCCGAAAATAAGATGTATCATCCTGCGCACAGCAGTGGTGGTGACGTGCCAAGCTCTATGGTTTGCCACAATAAATAATAGTTTCTAACAAATCATCGTTGTCTGCACTTTCTTGTCGTGGATGGGTTCCGGAAATGTGCTATAGGGCAGGTGATGGTTTTTTACTCTTCTTTTTTTTTATATAAAAATCCCAAACCTCATCGTTGGTGTAGGTCGATTTATATATGAACGTGAACAGGATATATTGCTATCAACTTAATTTCCAATTTTCTTGGTTGTTTTCAACATATTCAAGTGACACATGAAAAGTTCTAGAAATATTGCATATAGTTTCTAGCATTTCTAGGATAACAATTCTTTAAGATGCGATATGTAAGCAGCGTATGGTTGCAGTGGTTGTTTATGGATCCAAGCAACAAAAAACTGACATTATTGGTAACAGTAACTTGATTGGGACTTAATTGAGTTGCCTGCAAGTAGCTTTAACTGATTTGCAACAAGTATGCTGCTAGGGGAGATTGCATACACAACCATAGGAACATAAACTAGAAAACCTTACCTACAGAACACATATAATTTACTGCATCGGTCGAAAAACGAATAGTTTATCAGAAATATGGTCAATATGACGGTTCTGCGTGACTGAAATCGCTTCAGTTTATCAGTTTTTTTAAATAACTGAGTTTTCCAATTTTTATAAAATTGATTCTAGTTGAGATTGTAACACTTATGTTTGAATTTTTTTTAAATGTTATGATTAGGTATCAAACATGTAATTCCTTTTAAAATCTCCGTTATGACAAACACAATACACTATCTTTGACGATTTTCTTGGAATTGGATTCTGCATCAAGAAACGAGGGCTTCCTTTAGCCTAGGCTTAGCTAAGTCGACAAAGGCACAGTAACACAGCAACACCATGCTGGAGGTGGCTGGGTTCGGTAATCGTCTGGTCTGGGATTTTTTTCGATAAAAAAAATATATCGACTACCTAGGCATAGGGTATGATTGAACTTGCCACACAATAATCATACTAATGCAAAAATGGTACATTATCGAATGCTCTTAATTAATTACTGTGGAAGTGCACTGAGAACACTAAATTGAGAGCAAGCAATAAGCTAATTGTGAAAGCAGTAAGCTTGAAACGCTAAGAAAGAAGAACGAGGAACGCGTTTCAATTGATTTCACATTTTCATCAACATTATGTTTTGACGTAGGCCTACGTCTGTGATTTCAATACTGGGGTACACGTTGCGAGTACGAAACACTCCAACATCACGAAATATGTTAAGATTTTGAAACCTCATAATTCAGTCATTTCCCGATCCATTTAAAAAAAGTGTGTACCAATCCATCGGGACATTCACTACGCGTCGATTTCAGTGTTGGAAGCTATTGATTTTGAACATAACTATTAAAAATAACGCAAATATAAGGTGCTGACTTCTAATTTGATTTTGCAGAGTTTATTTACCAAAAACACAGTATTATCCTATCACAGATTCCAAATTAAAGTGAAGGAGGTATCATATGCAGCAGTGAACGATAAATATACCTATAATGGGTACACCTTCGCGAAATGCTTTATTCCTTCGGCGGTCTTGAGGACGTTTTGAGTGGCAATGAGCCGGTATTGGATTAGTAGCTGGCGCTGATAAGTTCCCTGAAGGGTGTACTGATGAACAACTGTTGGTCAGCTAGCAAGCGGCTAGCTAGCCAACCGTTGCTAGGCAGTCAGTTCACCTAGCCAGTGGAGAATGTATAGCTAGCCGGTTGGCACTATCACGAGGAGCTCTATTTGTATAATCCAGTAGGCAGCCATCTTTAGGTATGACGCAACGTTGAATGCTTTGACCGGTATGAGCCAGCCAGGTTCACATCATCGCAAATGTGTGCTGAAAATGCATTACATAGCAACATTTGCATGGTCAGTTACCAGTCTTTAACAGATAATTGTTTTCAGTTATCTGCAAATAACTTACTTATGCGATACTTGAATTGCTGGCTGATGCATTGTTGCACAATATTAGTAAAGATGTGGGGACTGATGAGAAAACCAATGGCCATTAAAATCTGTCTTTTTTAGGACGACCATCTAAAATGTATACGGGCAATCCGTTCAGCAGGTGGACACTGTCGGAGCTGAGCTGCAAGCCACCCGGCGGGTCATAGGATGCAGATCATAAACGGCCTTCAGATATGGAGGTTAGATGCGGTACATACGCATAGGGATGCTAGAGGGTATACCAGAGCTGGGACAATACACGCGAGCCAGGTACAGCTTTTATAAAGATGGGCGAAATGCAAAAGCGCGTGATTGGTAGGTGGTCAATCGTCAACAGAATGTGCAAGTTGAGAATCAAAGGCTGTTTCTTCAATGTCATCATAATCAACGTTCACAGCCCTCACCTAAGAAGTGTCGAGGAAGACAAGGACACCTTTTACGCGCAGCTTGAACGGGAATACAACAGCTGCCCAAACCACGACGTCAAAATTGTCATCGGAGATCTCAATGCTCAAGTTGGCCAGGAGAAAGAATTCAAACCGGTTATAGGAAAGTTTAGCGCCCACCAGCTTACGAATGAAAACGACAGAACAAAAGAACATGGCCATTTGTAGTACGTACTTCCAATTCACTTCCTTTTTCCACATTTGCATGTTCATCGACCCTTGTAAAGCTGCCAACAGCTCCGTCTGGTGGTAAAAATGACCATCGAAATATATTTTACCTCTCCATTAGGTTGACTTCATTTTACCGTTTATCCACGGCAAGACTAATATATTCTTTTTATGAGCATTGTTTGCTCACACAGATAAAAGTTTGAGAGTCAACTTTACCATTATTGGGGGTTAGGATAAGAGCAGTGACTATAGTGACTGGTAGAATAGTGACTATAAACTTTAATTAAGGTTTCATTCCAAATAGTTGATTCAACATTTACTATAATGTGAGAATAATCCCTGTAGTCATGACCATAGTCAAGAATGTAATGAATTTGGTGTCTCCGACCATTTTCATTGTAATTGTTACCATTATATGAAATAGTCATCTTGACCATGATGTAATTTTTGATACAACCAAGCAATTTTTCTCAGAGCACTTTTAAGAACATATTTATCATACTTTTCCTCATTTCACTGAAGTTATAAAGAAACAAGACTAGCTTCATCCAAACTGAATTATTTTTAAAAACAATATATGTACCTTATATTTTAATCAAGGTGGGGAGATGAAGGAAAGCGGAACCTATGCCCTATATATTCATCACATTCTGCAGTCATCCAACTTAAAAAGTAAAAATGTTTAACTTCTCCAGTAAATGGACGTAGTAATCAAAAATATACAATCATGGCAAATAAAATTAGGTCTTGAATATAATTAAAAATTACAAAAACGTTTCGGAGACTTAAATTTCGTAAAAATAATGAGCAATCAGATTTTCAACACAATTTCTTACCTTTGCAGTACAAATTCGTCGTATTGATCTAACTGTACTAGGGAATATACTCGAGCCAGACTCCAAGTTTTCTCTTTAACTGCACTTTATCCTCACACATTTTTGTTGCGTAATTGTACACACCATAAAAATCACACTTCGCTTATTACACTAGCCACACGAGAATTTTCGAATACGTGGTAAAATACTAGAAAACTATGGGATTAATTTTCACAATAATTTAAATACACTTGCATCTATTCTGAACCGTGTTTACAATCGACGTTATCGCTTGATGTTGCCAAACTATTTTATTATGACTCTTATTCGAATGAAATGGGTTTGGCAGTACTTCAATATCACCATTTTTGTGGGAGTGCTACAAATCACCCAAAGTTGAACTATTTTATTTTTCTATAGATTAAATAAATAATAACATACACTCAGTAGCAAAAAAAAAGCCGAGCAAAATTTTGCTTCCGAAAAATGCTATGTTCAACCTACTGTAACTTTGTCAATTATCTATATTTTTAGCTGAAACTTTCACCACACTATAAACAGTATATAGACCTTATGTGGTCGAAATTTCAAGTTGATCAGGCTTATAAATTTTAAGTTTTCATTACATATGTGAAAAAAGTCATTTTTGGACATACCAATTTTAAAACTCCGTATTTCTGTGAAAAATTTAGATAACATATTTTAAATTTCACAATAGCCTTAAAAATACATACGAAATAATGTGGACGGAAATTTGAACTATTTCCATTAAGTGGTATGGACTACAGCTGGACGTCAAGCTAACGCACCAACGTGAGTATTTCCACTTTTCACCCGATATTGACCGTGCTGAAATATCGGTGCAAAAAAATAGCCGAGGTGAATTCATCTTATTAAGACACACGATTTGTTACGCCTAAAACATCCAAAATAACTAGTGTAACTCACGAAGAACTTCAAAATATGGCATACAGCATCAATTGGATTGAAAAAACTACGTATACAGTGTTATACAGTATTATTAGAAGAATTCACCTCGGCTTTTTTTGCACCGATATTTCAGCACGGTCAATATCGGGTGAAAAATGGAAATACTCACGTTGGTGCGTCAACTTTGACGCCAGCTGTAGTCCAAACCACTTGATGGAAATAGTTTCAAATTTCGTCCACATTATTTTGTATGTATTTCTAGGCTATAGTGAAATTTAAAATATGTTATCTAAATTTTTCACAGAAATACGGAGTTTTAGTAAATTAGTATGTCCAAAAATGACTTTTTTTCACTATATGTAATGAAAACTTAAAAAATTTATAAGCCTGATCAATATGAAATTTCGACCACATAAGGTCTATACATTGTTTATAGTGTGGTGAAAGTTTCAGCTAAAAAGTATTGATAATTGACAAAGTTACAGTAGGTTGAACATAGCATTTTTGGAAGCTAATTTTTGCTCGGCTTTTTTTTTTGCTACTGAGTGTACTCCTAATTGAAGATTTTTTTCAATATTTACCGAGAAATAACATTCCACATTTAAAATATTTTTCCATCTCTGTTGAATTTGGCGGCACTGCTTACATACTGTATAGCATACACATCAACACTAGTGTGCGTGTTTAATCATTCGTAGAGCATTCTATACCCAACGTTATGATGAGTCTTGTTGTCAATATTCTCATGTACGAATAACAAACATACCCTTATATTTTGTCTTGGTTATATGCATGCTACCCAATACACGTGAAGTGCTCTCAAATGATCTACTTCATTTTTGTGAGTAGTAGTGGAGAACGCTAACTTGTTTGTATTTTTTTCTTGATTAAAATCAGTACGATTCACATATGTACACAGATGGGATTAATGTTTTTCGTGATATTATTAAAAAAGATACATAGCAGTGGCAACTTTTCCGAATTAAATTGTTTGTTGCTAAACGATTAACGATAAGTGAACAAATAAATTGTAAATAACTTGTGAACTCAGTATTCGGTATTCAGTGCATATTCGCCGATTTCCACTCGAGGTCTGCTTATTGAGCTCAAGATCGGTTCCGGTTCCCTAATTTTGATATCCATTTTCCACAAAGTCGACGCCAATATTGCCAACATATTATACCCAACTTGAACATCTTTTGACAGTAAAAGTGTTGACTGCTTAACAAAGGAAGTGAGCCAACACCAGGTTGAAAAGTATGGTTTAAATCCGATTCCGATGTCGTTCTGTTAGGAATCAATTTGTTTCCAAAACTTGTGAAAAACTAGCAATAAAAGAGCAGGTCGATATGAGTTCGACCCAGAGTTTGTGCCAGCAAAGAAATGTTGCGAATGATTTTGTTGGCAACTAAGATTAAAAAAATATTGTTGTGTGCTTTTCAAGGCGTAAATTGAGGAACATTTTCAGGCCAAAACTTTATCTTATTGCATCAAAGTATCACTCTACTTCGTAATATTTGAAATCATTCGATGGTAATAAAAAATTATAATTACAAATCAAAATTATAAACACAAATCTTGCTTCCTATCCAGCAGACGATTTTTGTCCTATCCTGTTCAAGTTGCAACAAACCATAGTAGCGTGTTGCCTTTGTTTATGGCATTTACAGCTGGCAATAATTCGGAGTGGCGGCGAGTTGTTCGGAAATTGATTCCTGGCTAGGGCCTTAGTTTTACAATCTGCGATTCGTTTCAATTTGTCTGTTGAGTACTTTCAAAATATTACGATAGGTATAACAAAAGTTGGATAGTTAAGGTTGAGTGTATCTATATATATAAAACAGAGTAACATAACTCGAGAACGGATCGTCCGATTTAAGTTGCCTTTTTTGTGTTCTATTCGGCTACTTCCAAGAAACATTTATAAAAAAAGAAAGTTTAACAAATTTAAAGGAAAATGAAAACTTGGACAATGATAGATACAGGGTATAGACAAAATATCGGGACAGGCAAATTTTTGATCAACTTGAAGTGCTCTAACCTAATAAAATATTATCCGATTTAATTGCGCCAGGGAAATATTTTATGAAGTTTGAGCACTACAAAGTTGATCAAACATTTGCCTATTCCGATCATTTTGTCTATCCTCTGTATATATGGCACGGTTTTTTATTAGTTCTGATCGAGTTTTCCTCTACATGGATCGTAGATGACCTGACACCTGACATTGTGCAATTTCACAGGAGTCCTTACTATTCTGCTGTTGGTACAGTTGATGCTGCATTCCGAACACTTTTTGAGCGTTAATTATTAGACTTTGAATAAAGTGTACTATTCGTGAACGATCACTCAAGTCACTTTTCTATGCACACAATCAAATCAGCGGATGACATCAACGCTTGCCTTAAGCTTCCATATGTGTGGCGATATGCTACAATTTACGACAAATATGAGAGTTGCCTTGTAAAACGATCCGTCTACCGAGATTTTCTCGAATCAATTGTTCGCGATTGGCAGTGGAGAAGAACCAGTTGACGTTCCCGCTGAATCTCTTTCATTTGTCAAGGACGAAAGAGTAACTCATTAAAGGGTGTCCACGATGAAATTGCCACACACAAAATTGATTCGCAAAATTCGAGTATTCATCCGATTGCCATCAAATTTTCAGGGATTGAGAAATAACTATTAAAATTCATTTTACCATTTTACTCGTATTTTATTTACAGTCCATACGCAAATGCCCGCACCTTGGCCTTAATCCCGGCAATAAGATTCTGCACAACCTGTGAATCAACCGTTTTTTGCATGTAAACCCATACTTTCTTCAGTTCCTCGACTGTCTTCACTACCTTAGGTCGTTTAAGAAGGTGCTGCTTCATAATCGCCCAGTACTTCTCGATGGGGCGGAGCTCCGGAGTGTTGGGAGGGTTGAACATTTTCGGCACGAAATTGACCTTATTGTCCGCATACCACTTCAGCACGTCCTTGGAGTAGTGGCATGAGGCCAAATCCGGCCAGAAGATTGTTGGGACGTTGTGGGCCTTCAGGAGAGGAAGCAGCCGCTTTTGGAGGCACTCTTTTATGTGCACCTGTCCGTTCATCGTGTCCTGGGTCACGAAAGGTGCACTCCGCTTCCTGCACGTGCAGATGGCTTGCCAAACCAGGAATTTCTTCGCAAATTTGGACATCTTCTGAGTGCGGACATGCTCCGGAACGCTGAACTTATCCTTGGCCGTGAAAAACAGGTTGCCGGGAATCTGTTTGAAGTCGGCCTTCACATATGTTTCGTCGTCCATGATGCAGCATTCAACTTTCGTCAGCATGTTGAGGTACAACTTCCTGGCACGGGTTTTGGCGGACTTGTTCTGCTTCTCGTCGCGATTAGGGGCCTTTTGTACCTTGAACGTTCGAAGCCCAGCCTTAGTTTTGGCCTTCTGGACAAAACTTCGGCTTAGGTGCAGCTTCTTAGCCACATCCCCAACAGAGGCGTTCGGATTTCGGTTGAAGGCCCCAAATACGCGGTTGTGATTTTTGGTGTTGTACGGAATACTTTTTCCTTCACTTCTGGGCTTCCGATCGGTGGTCAACCGTTCCTCGAACCGCTTAATCACTCGCGACACCGTGGAATTCGCGATTCCCAACGTTTTAGCGATGGAAAGATGCGAGAGATCCTTGTTCTCGTGATGAATGCGCAAGATTTTATCACGCACGAGCTGTTCTTTCGACTCCATTTCCGCGAGTTTTGATCACAGGACTTGCACTAAAACTTGCAGGATGTAAATAATGCACTATGCACTAAATCCACCCAAATTTTCATTAAATTCTACCCAACGGTTACAAAGTTAGAGCAATTTCATAGTGTGGCAATTTCATCGTGGACACCCTTTATGAGTGTTTTCCCAAACATCGTCCAGAATTATAAGAACCATGATTGATTGAGTGCATGTGCGATTTTGGCAGCGAAAAATAAGGATGTTGATTATTTGAATTTCGTAATCTGTTATCGATCGCGGATGAACAATAATAAAATTGTGGTGACAAACAAGCAAAGCCTGGCTTGCAATTACTTAAAAAAAAGTAAATCATGAATGCTCAGAATTATGTAAATCATAAAATCGGATAAAGCGGAACAAAGTTCGCCGGGTCAGCTAGTAGAGAAAATTTGCTTTAAGTCTAGTTTAGTAATCTCTCTCTATATGTTCTAACATTCAATATTGTATAAGTTACTGAATGTTGGGTATATAATTAGTTCTCCTCCTCACAACTTGGTGCCTATCTTCTGTTGAACAGAAACTTTAAAGAAATAGTTTAGAAAATGAATACAACCATAAATAAATGGAACAAATTTGTGAAATAAATGCGTCAAAAGGAAGTTGAAGGACCCTTTTCACCGATACACCTTTTATGTTGAAGCAATTGTATGAATCCTACGCCTAACTGTTCGTTTTACAATGTTTTAATGTACTGTAGTGAATGTTTTCAAAACATGCCATGGCCTGCAATACAATTTCTAACGGTTGTCGTCGCCGAACAGTTATTCACTTTATTGGTCCAATATATATCTATGAAAATTTCACCTTCTGCGCAATGGTTCCATTTTTCACTTTCATCTCACTCAGAACGGTACCATTATCACCAAAAACCAGTCGAGCTCTCGCATGGCAAATCTACTGCCTTCTCGTTTACGGTGTATTGACCTAAGCCGCCATAAAGAACCGAGCTTATTGTAGACCGACCGACCTAAGCCCCTTTATTGAACCGATCATGCTTGTTTTCGATTCAAATTGTAAGTGTCATAAAAGTATTAAGCGAAAGGGTTAAGGCTCACGCTCTAACCCTTCCATGTTGATTCAGGCTCCTCGCTACCCGGGGGCATTCCGTTGTTCTCTGGTGCAATGATCTCATTTGCAGGCCAATTTCTCAATAACCGAAGATAGTCGTCGTCGTCGTCGTCGTCGAGCGTCTCGAATCGTTTTACCCGCCCTAATCCTTGCGGTAAAACTAACGTCACAGGGTGAAAGAGCCTCCGAGATCAATATTTTCGTTCATGGAGGTTCAGCTCCCTCTTGGCCGGAGTGTGCAATTCGAGGAAATTATTATTCTGTCCGGTTGAGCCTCGAAGCAGAGAAAGGGTTAAATCTTTGCTCGGTTCCATTGAAACCAAAGCAAATTTACCATTTATTATTCAGATTCTCTGTAGTTTTATGGGCCCCTTGGGGATCGTAAGCTTCTTTTGTTTAAACGCAAATTGATTCGAATGGTTCGGGGCTGTTTTTGCTGCTCATCGCTGTGGTCGTTCCGTCGCTCTCCGTTGTGGGAGGCGAACAGAGGATTAGGTGTATTGCAAACAAATTTTTATAACTTTTTCTCCGACTTTGCGAACTGTCTACCGTCCGGTTTTGAGACAAACTCCACTTCTCCGTTCGGAGCAAATAAACACATCCAATCGCAAACAAGGGGGAGGAATTTCCATAAATATTTTCGGTATTTAACGCTAAATTATCTGCATTATTGCCAATCCGGCTACCGTGGAGGCTTTTTTCGGGGGAGGCGAGCTATCATTTGCATATGAGGAGGGTTCGGCATTTTGTTCCTCGGGTAGTATTTCGCAAGTCGTGCTGTTTGCTGCGAACGGGTAGGGTAAGCCTGCCTGAGCTGGCATTGAAAAAGGTCTGAATCTAGTTTATGACCCATGAAAACCTCAGAAACACATTTTTACCAGTGTCTCAGATATGCCAATTTTGAAACCATAAAATCGCCGTTTTAAATCTTCTTGCGGTTTGCTACTGTTAATCTGGTCTGGTGACTTATGCGATCGATCGATTGATATATGACTTTTGGTTCCATCACCGCTTGGCTGGCAACAAATCATAACAATGTAAATTTTTATAGACACTTAAATTCAAAACTTTTCGCCACCTTTTGATTTTCACACGCCGGCCACAAAATTTTACTGTAGCATTCACGTTCCTCACCCACGCCAATCTCAATCAGAGCTCATAAATTGCCGTATTATGTTTCGACTCACGGAGATATCTCTTTCTCGACTCTGTTACCTTTGGTTGGCGTTGTCCTTAAAGGAGCTACGCTCGATTTGTCTTCATTTCGTGCGCTTTGTTCTCGGCAAACCGTTCACCTTTTTACCTTGCTCTGCTTCCTGTATTCATCCGATTGAGATACGTACATACTTCCATCACTTACCAAAACGGCCCTTTGGCGCTGCAATCAAGCACTCATCGATGGATAAGGTCAAAAAAGACAAACACCGAAGAGCGGCAAACCTTCAAAAGGGCTTGGTTCCAAACGATTGCCAATAAAAAGATGGATTATTGAATTTGTCTTGACCGGTGAGATACTTGACTGGATCTGTATTGGTGATTGGTGAGTTGTGTAGGTTCAACGCATTAGGAGAAATTCCAAGCTAAAATGAAATGATAGCTGAAGTAAAAGTACCATTCGATCATCCCAAAGTTTCTAGGTACGGAATGCAATACTTATTTCAAACCTGTACAAAATTAACATAGAGATGCCAATATTAAAAAAAAAAAAACGAAGTTGACTTCCACTACTGTAAAAAATATGCTTTGACACATATAGAGGAAAATGCTCTAATGTGGGTCTACCGTTCTGGAAGTCGGCCTATCGTTAAAGATTGCCTGTCTCTAATTTTTCTTCGTATTGATATGTCAGTGAGACAATACTATTGTATATTTTTGATTTTCAGGGTAAAAATAGTAAATTAATATTTACTTTCCTCTCGTGGCACTATGGTACGAATGAACAAATTTCGCGACAAAAATCGATAACTCGAAAATCATTAACTTTAGACAGATGGTGTCTTGAGAAGATTTAATTTAAAAACAAGATCTTTTTTTTTGTTTGGGTGCTGACTAGGGTGGTCCTTTTATGTTCATAATATACATTTTTTTTCTCGTGATTTAGTCTTAGGAATTGTACATATTTTAATTTAATGAAACTTTGCCGAAGAAATTTTACTTCTATCTCACCAACGTATCGTTTTATAAAAGTTTTACTGACTTTCCTTAGGGTAGGGCTTAAAACAACTTTTTTTTTGCTATAACTTTTGTATTTTAAATTGAAATTGAACACTATAAATAGATGACTTTTAGGGTATAATATGGAGCACATTTACAAGACACATTTGAAAACATTGCAGAGATGACTTTTAGAGTATAAGATGGAGCACATTTTGAAGATACAAAGTGATTGTTAGACATTATAAAAAAAAATTGTAGGGGTTGATGTGTAAAATAACTACGGTTTTGCAAGATATCTTATTTCCTTATTTGCAAATATTTGCAAACACAGAGTTCGTGAACTGAGATTAAAACTTCCATCTACAAGATTTATGCAAAATTGTTTGTCCCCTTCTGTCCACTTTAGGAGAAAAACTCATTTTAAAAATGGTAGTTTTGCATTTTTTTTATGCATAATTTACGATCAGCAGCGTCAACAATTATCATCAAAAAGCGTAACAACGCGTGTTTTTTAATGCAAACGCTTATATTCTTAGATTAACCCATATCCGCTTATTCATAGACATTTAGATCACAGACAAACAGACATAGCACATTGAACACTTTTCACTGCAAATCAACGTCACTAACACACCTTCGCCATCTGTTGAGCACATTGTGATTGATGATCAAGCTGAAAAGATGGCAGTAGTGTGTTAACGTCAAACGTAAGAAAATCGGCTTTTTGCACTATTTGTGGCAATGCTACCAACTAAGAAATATATGAATTGACCGTTTAATGGGTAATCGATGAAGAAACTGCAAGTGTTATGTATGTTTGTATGTGTTAAACATAGTTAATTTTGTTTGCTAACATATATTTTCATATAGTTCATTTTTCTATTAAAATTTATGAGTTTACCAAAAAAAAATAAGTTTATGCATATTAACATTTATATATTTACATTAGCATAGTAACATATGTAAATAATCACATGCAAATTGCTGAATATAAATATATCAAGATAAATATAATAATATAAATAAATAAATGTAAGTTAACATATGTGAATATGTCAACACAGACAAACAGACATAACACTTGCAGTTCTTTCATCTATTACCCATTAAACGATCAATTCAAATGTTTCTTAGATGATAGTATCGCCACATACTCAATATTCTTACTTTTAACGTAAACACACTACCGCCATTTGTTCAGCTTTATCATCCATCACCGTGTGCTCAACAGAAGGCGCAGGTGTGTAAGTGACGATGATTTGCAGTGCAAAGTGTTCAATGTGCTTTGTCTGTTTGTCTGTAATCTGAATGTTAATAAATAAACAGATATGGGTTAATATAAAAATATAAATATTTTCAAATAAAGAACACGCGTTATTACGCTTTTTGATGATAATTATTGATGCTACTGATCAAAAATTTTGCATAAAAAATGCAAAACTACCAATTTTAAAACGCGTTTTTCTCATAAATCGGACAAAAGGGGACAAACAATTTTGCATGGGTCTTATAGATGGAAGTTTGTACTTTCAGTTCACGTACTCGGTGTTTGCAAATATTTGTCAATAAGGAAATAAGATATCTTCATCCCTACAACTTTTTATTCTATAATTACTAGTAACTATTTTGTATCTTCAAAATGTGCTCCATCTTATACTCTAAAAGTCATCTTTGCAATGTTTTCTAATTTAAATAAAAATAAAAAAGTTACAGCAAAAAAAATGTTTTTTTAAGCCCACCTTAAGGAAAGTCAGCAAACCTGTTATAAAACGATACGTAGATGAGATAGATGTAACATTTGTTCAGCAAAGTTTCATTAAATTAAAATATGTAAAATTCTTTGAAAGCAAAAAATCCTCTAAATCACGAGAATAAAATGTTGAATTTTTTTACGAACATAAATCGACCACCCTAGCGTCAAAACTAAACGATAGATCTTATTTTTTAAATTAAATCTTCTGAAGACTCTATTTGTCTGTTTGTGATTTTCGAGCTATCGATTTTTGTCGCGAAATTTGTCCATCCATACCATAGTGCGTGGGTCAAATTTTCCACCTTGTCGACGGTGAGAGGGCTTATCTCATACTACAAAAACGCATGTGAGACCAAGAATTTGACCAGTAGTGAGAGTATCGCATAGTCTAGTCATGTTTACACTGCCACGTCGTAGAACGTTTTTTTAAAGGCACTTACATCAGGTGTGATACTGGCGGATTACAAGAAGTCGCAATTCACTCTCAGACTTCTTACCTTCAATCTTAGGGAAACGACTAAAAGTACACTTTTCATTTTCATGGCAACTTATGTTGTTGTTTATTTATTTATTTTATGGACTGAATAACCAAAATACCTAGTTTGCTATTGATATAATAAGTCAATGTAATTGCAATATCTTCAAAGAGGGTGAATGTTTTGATCGGGGTTATTATCTGACTGTTCGAAGTGACGCACGTAGTCACTGAAAAGTGTTACTTACGACAGACGATGACAGGCAGTTATATTAGAGATAGGTCGCGGAGGCCCGCTTGGGAAACACAATTTGAAGCAGTAAAATAAATCTTCCCATGTGGTTTATATCAGTACAAGTGTTTGGTGAGTCACATACAATATCCGAGAGTAATTGTTTTCTAGTTACACGGCAAATCAACCCGGTCGCTCTTATTTGAAGTTTGTAGTTGGTTATAATGCGAGACAATGAGATTGTATCCTTCATATCACACTTTATATAAATAGAAAAGAAAAAGAAATAAAAAATAAACCCGCTGGATAAAACGTAAACCTGTTCTTTACGAAGTTTCAAATTCGTTTTTATTCGAAATATTCTAAATTTGGGATAACAACTAGATCCCAAGCCGAAGAATAGGTTGAAATGTAGGATTCAGACAAGCAATTTTTTTTACTAACGATAAGTTAAGAGTGGCTCAAACTTTTTAGCCAGAGAAACGAAAAGTCGTTATGAGAATATCACCAATAATCTCACTAAAATCTTTTCGCTCTCATGTTAGTCACTCTCTGCATGCGGGCTTGCTACCATCATGGCCGCGAGCAGTTGTGAAATTCAAGTACCTGCTGGAATTCAAGCTCCGCAAGCGGCTTAGGTACCACCGTGAGGCAACGAGAGTTAATTACGGGTTTCAAGAGCTGAAAGCTGCCCAAGTCAATCTACAAACCAAATTTCCATGGAAGTCGTAAGCCGCATGTAATGGGAAGGAAGATGGTATGCATGTTCAAAAGGAGCTGTACTGGGTACTATTAAGGTTAATTATATCTACCAATGGCTGTAAAATAAACGCAATTGACATGAGACAACCTGACTGACTGACCCTAATAACACACTTTAAAATGAAAGGTCATTACAAACCAATTCAAACTTTTAGTAGTATTATTAGAAGAAACCGCAGTGTTGTAGGTAGCCAACATAGGTACATCATTGCCCTGAGGATTGTCTAGAAATATAATTCGCTGTATGAATAATACATTTTATGTATACTCTTGTTGCAATACTTCTTAGGGTCCACTTCAGTACTACTAGTTGTCAACATACTACATGAAAGGCCTAAATGTCATCCCTAAGAATTATTGTTTGGTAATTTACATATCTTTGAAATCTAGTTACTACTTTAAACGGCCTGGCGATGACTTCAGCACTGGGGGCTTGGTTTAAGATAATAATTGGAGCTTCCATTTTACGACTTTACTACTGCATAACAAAACGTCATCGCGGCAGAATTGATACTGAGATTTAGAAAAATACATTTGTACAACAGCTACAGTCATCAGGTCATATAAATGACAATGAAGTAATGGTATCTTTCGACGTCACAGCCCTTTTCCCTAGCGTACCGATCAAGGACGAAATTAACCTTCTAGAAGATTGGCTTTTGAAACAAGGAGATGACACAACATGGAAGCAAAAGGTACGGATGTACCTTAAGCTGACCCGACTTTGCATGGAAGAGAACTACTTCACTTTCAGAGGATCATTCTATAAACAATTAAAAGGAGCCCCTATGGGAAATCCTCTATCCCCATTCCTCTGTGAACTGTTTATGGCGAATTTGGAAACAATCCTAAAAGCGAAAGGATTACTCCCAACTCGTTGGTGGAGATACGTCGACGACATCTTCGCCGTCGTGAAAAAAGACGATCTCTCCCTGATTCTTCAAGAAATCAACAATCTCCACAAAGACATTAAGTTCACCCATGAAATAGAAAAGGATGGTAAACTTGCATTCCTCGACCTTCTAGTAAAGAGAGAATCATTGTCGCCATCTCCTTTAGAGTTTGAAACCTTCAGAAAACCCACAAACACCCAAAGAGTCATCCCATACACTTCAAACCACTCTTTTCAGCACAAAATGGCCACTTTCCACCACATGATCCACCGGATGTTGACCCTTCCTCTCAATAAAACTGGAAAAGCCAAAGAATTAGCATATTTATCTTCGAAACTGCCAGACTCAATGGGTACGAAAAGAGGACAATTCAAGCGATCATCAACAAAAAGGAAAGACATCTTCATAGGAAATCACAAACAACCCTCTCAGACTCACCTGAACCCCTAAAACGTGTATCCGTCCCCTTCGATAAAGACATTACACAAAAGCTTAAACCACGACTTAGGGAATTTGGCTTAGACTTAGTTTTTTCTAGTAGGCACAACCAATTAGCATCGATGTTAGGCGCCACCAAAGATTCAGTAGACACATTAGGCAGAGCAGGGGTATACAGAATCAAGTGTAAACACTGCAGCAAAATATATGTAGGTCAAACAAAAAGAACCTTGGCAACAAGGTTCAAGGAGCATCTAGCGGAGGTGACTAAGGCTGTTAAACAGAACGAGAAAGGAATTTCACATAACTTCAAATCAACAGTCGCAGAACACATCTTCACGGAAAATCACGACATAACGACGAATGACATCACAATATTACGGACTACATCTACACCCTGGAAATTAGACGTCGCAGAAAGCTTAGAAATAAACAAACAACAGAACACAAATCTACTAAACAAAGACCAAGGCAACGGTTACACATGGCTGTTCAACTTAATACCCAAACGACATCAAACCCGACGAAGCGGAGCACCCGCTGCTACACAATAAGTAGGTTAGGTATGAATGAAAAAAGGGAGGTAGATATTAATTACACTTGTTTTTGACTCATGATAGGTATAAACAAACTAATAATAAGATAGGTATAAACAACATAATGATAGGTAAACGATTTGTATTTAGAAAATAGTATATATACGGCAGGTGGCGAAGGTTTTCATTCAATCGAGTTATTAGTACGAGACACTGAAGAAGTCTGCACATTATAGACGAAATACGCGTATCTGTCGAAGATAAGCAAAGGTAGTTGGACTTAAATGGAGATTACTTATTTTTCTTCTAAATTAATATTATTATATATTTTTGATTTTCAGGGTAAAAATAGTGAATTGATATTTATTTCCCTCTCGTGGCACTATGGTAAGCATGGACAAATTTCGCGACAAAAATCGATAACTCGAAAACCATTAACTTTAGACAGATGGTCTTCAGAAGATTTAATTTAAAAAATAAGATCTATCTTTTGGTTTGGGTGCTGACTACCAAAGTAACAATTCGAATGCAAATTGGTTTTATTCATGTTTTATGGCAGATTTATCAAAGCATTACGGAGATCATCTGGTTTTATCAGGGCGTTTTCCAAGTAAAGGTGGTTTTAATTGGTTAACAGTTCTTAAGAGTGATTAAAGAACACTTGAAGAAACCTACATGAACCTATATCACCTTATAAGTAATTTTATAAGATACTTGGTATTGAGAGGGGACATCCTTTCGCAACTTTCATAAACCTGATAAAAGTTTTGAAAAAGTTTTTCAACATTTTTCTTTGAGATGAATGTATCTTAAAAATGCTGCCATAAAACGTTCTAAGAATCATTTGATTTCGAATAAGAGCACGTACTCTTGAGGAAGAACATTATGTGAAAAATAAATAAACTGGACAATGGACGACCATAGGTGAAAGCAATTATAAAATAGTGGATCGTTCAAGCGGAAATTCAATGAAAAACCTGTTGATTATATTGAATACTCCTTCATCTCAGCCACCAACGAGAATTTTTTTATCTTACCATCGCTAGATTCCATTGGACTCGCAGACTACTGAGACTAACTTATCAGAAGGGTCTATGCGTTATGCGTCCTATTTTTTGTACCGAATCACATTAAATGGTGCAATATGTCGCCAGTTGAAAACCGAGAATCATAACTCATGATAACTGATTTTATGCTAGTTGTGCAAGTTAAACCTAACGTCACAGGTAGTGCGTTATATGGCGCACCACCGTGGAAATACAGCGAAGTTCTTTCGACGTAAGGTTTAACGTGCACTACTATAGTAAAATATTATGTTCATGTTTAATTCTCCCGAGTCGTGCATTTTAGTTCCCAATAGGCTACACAATATGTATACTCGTTGCAAGTAAACATTGGTACATCATCTGAGCGAAAATCGACAACAATTACGCATAGGCACTTTTGATTTGAACGTTCTCATTTTCTTTGTTTACGATGTGCCTTCTTCACACTGTTTTTATGGCTATCTTACGAAAGACTTGTTTACCTTGAGCAATTCAAACAAGTTTTATTCAAGCGTAACTCATCTTTTTCAAGAATAAAACAAATAAAGATGAACTTATCGCGCTTCTAAACAAATCTTTTTAGTCTTGTGCATGAAATATAAGTTCTATTTGCGTTTTATGATAGTTTTAGATAAAACTATCGAATAAATGGCGAGCGTGGCTATTCTGGTTTCCCTCGAAATGGTAGCCATTTACATAAGTTTGCAACTAAACTCTCGTTTTTCCAATGCTACGAACAAACAATGCTGTTTAAAATACATTTTGAAACTTAAAATGGATTGTAGACACAATTTATTCAAGATCTAACAATTTATCAGCCTTGTCACCGTAGTGTTGTATTTTCAACGATTTTTTTTTATTTTTTAAATAAGTCAATGTTTCCAACTTTTATGTATAAAACACCAATAAATTGAATGTCGCATGAATAATTTATCAATTGCAGGCAAAACACAGATGCATTTATGGTCAATTTAACAATTAATTCACACATGTATCCACTTTGAAAAAGAAACATCATATCCCTAGTAGCACACTTGTTGCAAATAAGTCAAAGTAACTGAAATGTGACTCAATTCAGTCACAATGCAACCAATTATGACAGATATGTGTTGCTTGGGATGTATATCGATATTTTTTTCTTCCAGGTAGCTTCTACTCAATTATAAACAAAAAAAAGTCCCCATTCGGCAGAACGAATCGAAAAATGGAATCTTCGAAACATATATGTGACGGACTAGAAGTGTTCTTAAAGAGGAAAATCATAAAACTATCAAAACTTGTGGTAGTTTTATCATAGTTTTAAGCATGTCTTGGATGTCATTACAAGTATGTACCGATGAAACTATCAAGTTTTAAGCTAACCTTGGGTAATAGTCTTGAGAACCTCCTGTACTATGAGCTTTTTGGAACATATGAGGGTTTTATGACTGTTTTATCGAAGTTATGTAGAATATCTAGTTTTATGCGTGGTTTTATCAAATGAGTCATGAAAACTTTTTCAAGTGTACCTTAAAATTGAATTTGTTACTTGGGTTCTTAGAGACCACATGAAACACAACTTCTAAACACTTCTAATTTTACCGGTAATGTTTTTTTCGTTGAAATTTACTTAACAACCTCAGAGAGAAACAATTTAAGGTATTGTACGCTGATCCTTTTAACAGCATGTTATGATGGAAACACCATCATGAAATGCGTTTTAATTTTGCACTTATTGCGTTTTAATTTTCAATCAAAATTCATTACTTTACTTTCATTGTAGATCAACGGGTAGCAGAAATTTTCCCTCTGGAAAATTGAAATTTTAGGATAGTAAACTGTAATAAATTATATTAAACCACTTTTTACCATAGCTTTTTAGAAATCGAGGTACTCCTCTTACTAGACGTTTTAATAAGGTAAACATTATTAGTTTGATGTTCTATAGTTTGAATTGGTTATGACTAGGGTTCTGATGCATTATCAGTATAGGTGTCATTGTTTGTTTTCTTTGCAATGAACCCGGTTTTGACTGATAAAGGCGCGCACCTTTGAAGAGGGCTCTCTCTCCTCAAAGACTCTAAATAGCGAAAGCTTTCAATAAAACTTGACTCATTCACAACAAAACAAACAGTGACAACTGTAACAACACTGAATTCTTCAACATTTCTCAATAGTGGTGAAGTAACTCGACATGCACTAAACAAATGATACGGGATATACTACAATAGATCAAATTACTGGTACCGAACAGAGAAAAAAAGGTCTCACGGAAATCCTCTAAATATATTTTCAAGAACTAGGATTTGCTCAGAAACTATTTCCAAGTCCTTCAGAGTGTCAATGATGAACAGAGGGTCCCATGCATATCTCAAGACTTCACGATGAAAGCGATTTAATATAGTATAATAACAATCAAAGTTCTCCGTGAGCTCAGTCGGCAAAGGCGCAGCTATAAAGCAAAACTATGCTGGAGGTGGCTTATACTTGCCACACAATCATACTAATACACAAATTTTATAAGGCATCAAAAACATTTTATAACTGAGAAAGTGCATCTAGAACACTAAGTTGAAGGTAGGCGTTAAGTCCCAGTAGGGACCCCAAGATGATAATGAACGCCTGTCAGATATTGTTTCATGCTTTAAATTGCTAAGCAATTTTTTTCATAGAGCTAAATGATATGAAAGATCTTGGAATAGTTCATTGAATATTTTCTTAAAGCTTCATAAAGATCAGGATTTATTTTCTAGATCGTGTGTGTTCCATCCATTCAAGTCATGTATCTCTGATATTTTTTATGTTACCAGTTATGTTATGTTATGTTGCTCAAAAATTAATCCAAGGAAATGCAGCATCTCAATGATCTTAAGATCCCTCTCATGTTCCCAAAACTTCTCTGAAGTTCAATGAATCGATCTCCGAGGTTATGAGGGTTTTCGAGGACTTCTCGAAATATTCCTGGATTGAAGCCTAGAGCTGCATTTTTGAAACCAAGTAATAGTCATATGGTCACTATGAACGGAGTTCTAATTTCTTGGTCAAGTCAAGTAAAATATCTTGGACTGATACTTGATCAAAAATTAACTTTTAAAGATTACATTAAGGGCATTCAAACCAAATGTAATGAGTACATAAGATGTTTGTATCCTCTTATAAACAGAAAATCCAAACTTTGCTTAAAGAACAAACTTCTAATATTCAAACAAATTTTTAGACCGGCCATGCTTTATGCTGTGGTCTAGTTGTTGTGCAACTAGGAAACAAGCTCTTCAAAGGATTCAGAACCAAGTTCTGAAAATGATTTTGAAGCTGCCACCCTAGTTCAGTACTATTGAATTACACAGAATTTCAAACGTTGAGACTCTAGAAGAAATGTCCAACAAAATAATTCATAATTTTAGACAAAAATCATTGCAATCTTCAATTGCAATGATCAATTCTCACTATAGATAAGAACTAGTTTTAAGAAATCAACTGTAAATCTGACACGCAGGCAAAATAAACCCTGTTAAAAATTCTGAATAGACAAAGTAAAAATAATATTAACACAATTAGATATTAATGATAGCATATAAGGTTGAAATGTTAATTACTTAGCAGGATCACCTAGGACAATATATGAATGTAAAATAATGTAAAATTTGGAATAAATAAAGAGTTAAAAAACAAACAAAAAAATAACAAAAAAAAAGCTATTGGTAGTATATGAGCACGATCAAGTGCACATTCTTTTGCCAGTCAAGGTAGTGCATTCGTTCCTGCCTTGACCTACTCCGCATGTTGATGCTTGGCAAAAGATTGTGTGCCTGTTTCGAAATACTACCTCACAATGCCCTCCGCTCAATTTCAAACTACTTCTATTTAATTTTCACAGCCTGCCGTGCGCTAACGGAACTATCAATACTCTCTCCTAACAACTTTGTTCTAGCAAAAAAGTGCTGTCTACTTCTAGAGCCTCATGGTGATGAGACATTATTTCCTTCTCAAACAACATTATCTCTTTTTTGTTTTTAATCTTTATGAAGGTGACTTTCAGCCATCTGGGCTAGTTCGTCACCTAAAATAACAATCTCGATAGTTGATACCTATAATAAACACAGTTTTCTTTGAATTAAACCAACCATGCCTGATAGTTAAAGAGCCCTCAGTTTTACACATTTGTCATAGGGTTAAATCAAAACGAAAATTTTTTAATTCCAACCAGTATGTATGTTTGAAGTAACTATACAAAACAATAAAAATAACAACCTGGAGGTTTTCAGTTCGCATTCACGTTCATCATGGCTTCCGGAGAAGAACATATTTGGAGGAAGGTCTTAAAATAAGATTCAACGCCTTTTAACTTCCATCATGTAATCGAGAAGATATATTTTCGAATGTCTAAGTTTGTAAGGTTAGCAGTACTGTTATTGGAACAATAAAAATATTAACAAAACCAGTCTTTCATCATTCCCAAATTATTTGATGAATTTAATTGCATTCTCATTCAAACGATTTCGGAACCAAAAATCTTATTCACAGAAAATAATTTAACTGACCCCACATTCAAGCCAACTATTTTTATTCAGTTAGTTCAACTATAATCATGGTTGAATTAACTGGCACTGTAAGCCAACTGTCAAAATATCATCAATTTTTTTTTACGACATAACCATTGTATAGTTGAACCAACTATAAGTTGATTCAAGCAAATACTAGTTTAATTAATTTAAAGTGTATGATTCTTAGAATCATTCACATGGGTTATCACAAAATCAATACAAAAATGTAGTGGATCATATATCATTGATTGAATTTCACTTTTCTCTGTGTATATGCAATCATTTGCAAACAGTGTAATACGTTATCAAATATATTTGATGAACATTGGTCAAACAATTGATTTACATATTTGGCGAACAATTTTCAGTCATGTATTTGCCATAAATAATCAAAGTGTGATAGTGTGGACGAACCACTTTGGAAACAGCATTGTTTGGCAAAACTTAACGAGACAATATTTGGAGTATTGTCAAACAGTTTTACATTAGCTTAAGGACCTTTATTAGTAGGACAAACATCGATAAAATATCTTTTATATTGAAAAATTAAACTTGTCTTTATACCTACCTATTTTCAATTCCAAAAATCATCAAATGCATTAATATTTTTTTAAGATTTTGAATCTAAGAAACAAGCTATTGTTCACAAATTCTTTTGTTTCAACTATTGACAGTGTACAAGATTTCCAAATGATTATTCATTAGAAAAAGAAAATTTTGCTAAATAACGCATATCTTTAAACTTATATCTGGCAGTATATTAACAAATTAATAGTTCTGAAAAAAAACTAAAAACAGAGTAAAAATTTCCAATTATCAGAGATAAAGCTTCAATAAAATTAAATGACGTTTTTTTCTGTTATAACACCATGCTGTAGTTCGATCAAAATTTGGTCGACTTAAAGTTGACGTATTTTCTTTCATCGTGCATTAAAATTTTTGCGCACCCCTCATTTTGAATTGATTCTGAGATTAGCACTTCAGTTATCAAAGTGTCAGCGAAGGAAGAGAAGGAACATCAACATTTTGCAAACTACTCTTATGCCAAGTTGGCGAAATTGTTGAATGTGGCTAAACAACTGTTACCAACGTATTGAAAGTGTTCGGTGAACGTTTGTCGACAGCCAGAAAAGCTGGATCGGAGGGAATTAGAAAGCCGGAGGCCACAGCGACGACAAAAAGAATTGCCCGCTGTTTCGAGCGGAACCCCAACCTCTCCGTCCGAGATGTCACAAAAAAGCTGAGAGTGGCGCCTCCAACCGTGAATAGAGCTTAAAAACGAGCTGGACTGTCGACTTACAAGAGCGTGGTGACTCCAAATCGCGACGATAAACAAAACACGTCGGCCAAAGCACGATCGCGAAAGATGTACACGACGATGCTGACAAAGTTTGATTGTGACGATGAAACTTACGTCAAGACAAAAATTAAACAGCTTCCTGGACAGGAATTTTTTACGGCAACCAGAAGGAAAAGGTGGCAGATATTTCCAAGCACATTAAACTGTCAAAGTTCGCGAAGAAATATCTGCTGTGGCAGGCCGTCTGTACCTATGGTTTGAAGAGCAACGTTTACATTGCGACCGGAACCGTCAACCAGGAAATTTATCTAAGCGAGTGCCTGCAAAATCGTTTACTGCCTTTCCTGAAGCGATACAATTGTTCCGTTCTATTATGGCCGGATTTGTGATCTTGCCATTACGGAAAAAAGGCCATGGATTGGTATGCTGCCAATAATGTTTAAGTGGTGCCCACGGACAACAATCCTTCCAACACGCCCAATCGAACTATATTGGGCCATCGTCAAGCGGAACCTAAAGAAGACTCAAAACACTGTTGTGAGCGAGAAACAGTTCAAGGCAAACTGTCGTTTTGCGGTGAATAAAGTGGACAAGGAGACTGTACAAAAACTTATGGCAGGTGTTAAACGAAAGACCCGGCAATTCGCGTTCGGTAAAAAGGAAGCTTAACTGAATATTTCTCCTGTATTCTGTATTAACTAAAATTGAAAAAGGAAAACTTTGATCGACTCACACACATTACTGTTTGATCAAATTTTGATCGAAACACCCTTTTCTTGCCTCACAACCATACTAATGCAAAAATGGTACCTGGCATCGAAAGCTCTTAATTAATAACGGCGGAAGTGCATCTAGAACACTAAGGTCAGAGCCAGCAATAGGCTCTTTGCAAATGCAATAAGCTTGATACGCTCAGATTGTTATTGTGATCTTGTTACTCATGGAACTATTTGAAGCCCGGTTGAATGATCAGTCTTTTTTTTATCAATAACAGATTTAATAAATGATTAAGATAAAATAAAATTTGATGGAATAAAACCTCAACAAACCTATGCCATAATGACATTCTCTAATCTATATAAATAAAAATGAGTTGGGGTTTCCTTTGTCACGATTTAACTCGCGAGTGGAAGGACCGTTTGGCATGAAAATTTGTATGCAGGGGTTTTTGAGGCCGAAAAATATTTTTAAGATAGTAAAAGACTCCTCCCTCCTCTGAAAGGGGGGCTCCCATACAAATGAAATACATTTTCTGCACTAACTGGAGAACTGATCAAGCAAAGGAACCCAAATTTAGCATGCGGAAGTTTTTGGAGGCAAGAAATATTTTTCTATGGAAGTTTGAGACCCCTCCCTTTCTAGAAAGGAGGCTCCCATCACAAATGAAACATAAGTTTCTGCATATATCAAGAACTAATCAAGCAAATGGAACCAAATTTGGCATGTGGGGTTTTCTGGTGGCGAAAAATGTTTCGATGGTAGTTTGAGACCCCTCCCCTCTTTTAAGTGGCGAACCAGCCCAGGAGGCTGAAAGCCACTTTAATAAAGATAAAAAAACAACCCTCCCCTCTTCTAGAAGGGGTGCTGTCATACAAATGAAACTGAAATTTCTTAATAATAACTCTAATAGATAATAGATCTAATAAAGCAAATGGAACCGAATTTGGCTTGCTAGGATTTTCAAGGCAATAAATGTTTCTACGGTAGTTCGAGACCCCTCCTCCCTCTCTGGTAGGGGGGAGGGGTAGGGCTCACATACAAATGAAACACAAGTTTCTGCATAACTCTAGAACTTATCAAGTAAATGGAACCAAATTTGACAGGTAGAGGTTTTTGAAGGCAAGAAATGTTTCTAAAGTAACTCGAGACCCCTCCGCCCTCTGTAAGAGGGGGGCTCTCATACTAATAAAACACAAATTTGTGCATAGCTCAAGAACTAATCAAGCATATGGAACCAAATTTTGCATGTGGAGGTTTTTGGAGGAGAGAAATGTTTCTATGGAAGTTTGAGACTCCTCCGCCATCTGGAAGGGGGAGAGAGGGGGTTTCCATACAAATGAAAAACAAATTTCTGAATAACTCGAGAACTTATCAGGTTAATGGAACCAAATTTGGCATATGGAGGTTTTCGAAGGCAAGAAATGTTTTTATTGTGGTTTGAGACTCCTCCGTTTACTGCAAGAGGGGTCTCTCATACAAATCAAACACAAATTTCTGCATAACTCGAGAACAAATCAAGCAAATGAAACCAAATTTGGCATGTTGAGGTTTTTGGAGGCAAGAAATGTTTCTACGGCACTTCACCACCCCTCCCCACTTAAAATGCGGGGGGGGGGCTCCCATACAAATTAAAAGCAAATTTCTGCATAACTCGAGAACTAATCAAGTAAATGAAATCTTTTTAGCATATGGGGGTTTTTGGAGGCTAGATTTCTATATACATAAAAATGAAATTCTGTCTTTCTGTCTGTCTGTCAGACCCTTATAGACTCCAGAAGTTCTGAACCGACCAACGTGAAAATTTATATGAAGGGGTTTTTGGGGCTGGGGAAGGTTCTTATGATTGTTTGAGACCCCTACTCTCTCAGGAAGGAAATGAGACACACATTTCTTCATAACCCGAGAACTATTCTAGCAAATCGAATCAAATTTGACATGTGGGGGGTTTTGAAGGCAAGACTGTTTCTATGGTAGTTCAAGACCCCTCCCCTTTCTGAAGGGAGGGGGGGGGGGCTTCAAACAAATAAAACTCAAATAATAATTATTATAATCGATAAGCCCAGTGCGATGGTTCGAGAACTTATCAAGCAAATGGAACCAAATTTGGAATGTGGGGGGTTTTGAAGGCGATGATTGTATGGTGGTTTGAGAAACCACCCCCCTCTGGAAGGGAGGGCTGCCATACAAATGAAACACAGATTTCTACCAAAAATGAGAATTATCCAGCTTACTTAAACACAAAACGTGTGTTTCTCGGATAAAAAGCAGGTTTTGATAGAAGTTTGAACCCCTGCTTATTCAAGAAAAAATCTCATTTAAAAAAAACCATAAACGTGCCAGTTATATTAAATTTTCCTTCATTTAGTTGCAAGCGTAGCAGCGCACGCACCGGGTCCAGCTAGTATTTAATAAGCAATTATATGGAAATGAAAATGATTAAACGAGAGCTTATTCTTTATAGTTTTGCTATGTTTTCAAGCAGATCATCACATTTTACCAATCCTCTCTGGTTCTTTTGTTGAATAAAAAGAAATCTACGATAACTCATTACTTCAAAAATGACTTTTTGTCTCAATCCTATTGTTGTGACCCGGGCACCAATGAGTCAGCTACTGGGCTTCAGTAGAACAAATCCTGAACAAAAGAGCCAACAAATGGCACTTCATCGATTGCCACCAACCAAGCGCACAAATTCAAGGGGAAAGCATTCGCTTGTTTCTAAATCTAATCGCATCCAGTCCCTGTAGGCGCTGTGGACCAACTCTTGCAGAAAGCACTTAACTCTACCCAAAACCTGACGATCGTTTCGTGCTCAAGTGACCATTCCATGGACCGCCAACCTCAACAGCAACTAGCCTGGCAAACTCTCGTGGGTGTATTTTGACATATTAATCAGAAGAATGTCGGTGATTTGTTTTCATCCCTTCCAAGGGTTTCTTTCTTACCCATGAGATGCAAGGAAAGAAAAAATAGCCGACATCGCGCAAAAAAAACAAAAAACCAACATTACAGCTTGCGTGCGTTCGTTCACTTAGGGTCCTTGGAGAGACCTAGCAGCAAGTGACACCGCCAGGGAACATAGAAAATTCCACAGAACAATTGGATCAAACGCACCGAGCCACGCCTTCCGGGTCCAGTCAACCATCCATCGAGAAGATCCGAAATCGCAACAAGATAAATGTTCATATCGACGATGATGACAGCAAGTAATGTTTTTATTTTTTCCTTTTTCGCTACCTCTCTTTGCTTGCAACACAACCTCCTGTACCTACCGGGTATAAGAAAAGGACATCGAGTTTGGCGGCATCTTCGAACTTTTTGACCATTCGCCGCCGTCTATTGTCCGTGTGTATCCATGGTAGTTTGTGTATTTATTTATTTTTATTGTGTAGGAAATGTGTCGATGGCTCTATTAGGGCTGTGATAATAGAAAAACAACAGCGAAGCGGTCCCGTAGAGGTCATGATTTCTTCGACTTCGGGTCGCCGACAAAGGCGCGGTTCCCGGCAAACAGCGTGACGCTACATTCTCAATTGACCACGGCAAGTGTGAGGTTAACTTCAGCGAAAACATTCTCTCCAGAGCCTACCCGGCATGTAATCTGAACTGAAATAATATTTTTGTTTGCCTTCGAGAAAGCGGAGATTCTTACACCATAAAATTGGTTCGGAAGAAAACAGTTAGGCTTGATTTGAGTGACACATTCAAATTCGATAACGACCAAACCCAAAATAATCCCAGCACGAAGTCCCGGGATCGTTTTGATATTCGGATAAATAAACACATGTGCCCATTCATTATCCCGGCTCAACCCATAAGTTCGAGCATTGTAATAATAATAACTCAATAATCACATCCCGCTTCCTTTGGGTGTAACAAGTCTAACCGTGGTTCAGCGATGACACCCCATTCTCGCAACAAACAAGCCCAACTTTCCGGCTCAGTCAGTTTCCCAGTATCACCGAGAGGAGACTTCACGCTGTGATATGAATTATTATTCCACCGTGTGCCGCTGTGTGATGCAGTGCAACGGATCCCAATTATTCATCCTATCGACAACGGCACGACACAGCAGTTGCCGCGGCGGCATCGTCGGCAACGGATCGTGTGATTGTATGTCACCGCTGGCTGGCTGGATGGCTGGCTGCTGCCGCTGAGCCACTTTGTCATAAAGGATGAACAAAAGCATGTTGTTTAATTGTAAACACAATGTTTCACTTTCCTTTCGGATGGACACACACACACGCCTCGCGGGAAATGTTGCATACTAAGCGGTACATTCCCCGCAGGGTTCTGGACGGTTGACCAGCACGTGAGGAACCGAGTAGGCCTCTGGAGTCGATAGTCTTTGGTTGATGTGTTAATATGAGGTTTAAACTGGTTTTCTATCAACATCCAGTCTGAGAAAGTGAAAAATACTCTCTGAAAAATAATGAACAGTACGAGTGATGCAATATGACTCATTTGTATTTTATATTTTATGGATTGTTAAGCCCTAATTTTAAACCCAAAATAATGAATAATGACAAACTCAGAGGTACTTCTCGTATGCTACTTTTACAACTACTATTAAGTCCGTAAAGCGTGGAAAATATTCACTAGAAACGGACTCAAAGGCCTTGAAGTTACAGGATCGTTGTCTTTAGTGTTATAATAACATCAGACCTGTTTCAAATGCAGTCAGTTCCACGCAGTTCCACAACAAGTTACAAGTTGAAATTTGTTGCCTTCCGGAAAACGATTACTTCATGTTGCAAAATATAAAATCAGATCGAAGATGCAGTCTTAAAAAAAGTAAAATTTTGAGTATCGGTATACAAGAACGAAAAGTTTTCAAATTCAGCTTGTACAAAGCAGGTTACAAAGTGCACACTAAGAAATAATTATTTTCATTAATTCTTCTTTGTAAGAAATCGAGTAATGCACGGAAAGATTTTATTTAAAATTATATCTTCCGGAACCAAAACATACACAACTCAAGTTGGTTGGATCGAATCGATGTTCTCGTCTCTATCAATTAATTCTTACATCCTCGGAGACACTTTCATGTGCCGGTCTAAGGTCATCTAAATTTATTTATCCTCTAGGGGTTGAGCTGTTTAGTGAAATACCTGTAACTAGAAATTAGAATAAAAATAAGTATTTTTCATTTAATTCCAACTACCTTTGCTTATCTTGACTTATCCTTGTCTTTGTTGTTTAACATTGCTTTGGAAGTTGTGACCTTAGATAGCTCAGTGGTAAGAGCACGGTTTATCAAGCTGAAGGTAATGGGTTCGATTCCCATTCCGGTCATGAAGGAAATTTCCTGGGCTCCCTGGGCATGGGTTATTATTGTGCTTTTCACAGATTATACAAATTCATGCATCGAAAGCTCTCAATTATTTTTTTTCATTCAATTACTTTCCGTCGGCATATTTCTTCACGTGGTGACAACCACCGATGCCAACAAAACGACTTCACCGCCTGTATCCTACATATCACAATCATCTACACATGAGCCAGGAACAACGGCTTTACTTCCTTTACGAAGAAAGACGTGACCAGAGATTTTGCGTCTCAGAAAATGCCACCGATCTTGTTTGGGATTGAACCCAGACCCACTGGGGTGCCAAGTAGCAGTCACGCTTACTACTACTCCACCAGCGCCGGCTAAAAAGCTCTCAATCAATAACTGTGGAAGTGCAATCAGAATACTAAGTTGAGAACTGCAATAATTGCGATGCAATGAGCTTGGAAATGCCATTGATGAAGAAGAAGGAAAGTGTGATTCGACGAGTGGAGATAGACACGAGTGGTACAATTTTCAGCAGACTTCAATGAAATGATTCCCGCAGTTATTTTGAAGTGATAGAAAATGATGCTCATTCCATGTGTGTATGGGTAAAAAACTTGAAATTTTCAAAAAAAAATGTAACACAAAAACGGCTCCATGAACATTTCTAATATTTTGATATGTTAAGTAAAAATGTTTGAATTTTCATAAAAAAATATAAATATATATAGTCGTTGTGGTCCAAAATTTCAAAAATCATTAAAAAAACTAATATTTTGACCATTTTAGCAAATTTGAGTATATTAATTATTTTAATCAATATTTTTAGTAAAAATGTAATGAGCTTTTTATTCATAAAGAAACATTTCAAATCGATCTAGTGGTTCAGAAGTTATGAATTTTTTTAAATAAAAAATTTCGAAAAATGTCGATTTTTCTGGTAGCCTAGATCGAACATGGTAACCTAATAAAAAATAAAAAATACGGGTCTAATTATTTTCGACAAGTGAAAAACATACCAAGCGATTTTGAGCAGAATCGGCCAACTTTTTTTTCAACTCTATTCCTTTCCAGTGGAATCGCTGTATATTTTCATTTGCTTTTTGGAGTGAATGCACTCATTCGATTTAGCTCTTTCAGGTTTCAATGTTCGAAAGTGTTGGCATAATTAAAATACCAATCATTTCTAGTGTTAAGTAAGTGGAAATTTCCCATCGATATCAAAAGGTTAACATTTGTGTTGGCTAGCATTTTTAGTGTATTTCAATGATCCGAAGGCATTTCCAAACAAATCGTAAAGTGGAACAATGTTTTGATGTTTTGTGTTTATGGCGTCATGTTTGTAAGATAGAAAACTTTTTTTTTTCATTTTAAAACATATGAATGATATTTTTTATGTTTAGAAATGCCATGGAATCAACAATAAATTGAAATATAACAATACATTTTTTAAAATTGCAAATTCCGATGAATTTTGAAAAAAGACCATGATTATTTTTTGATGACTAAAAATTATCAGTTCTGTGAGCAAACTTAAAACCGTTTAGTTCCTTTTTTGAAATATCGAAAAAATAAAAATTATACATGTTACGAGCAAAAAACGAATAGTGTTCCATCTTACAAGCCATTTTTTGAAATTGCAATTTTTGATGGATTTCTAAAATACGCCATAACTTTTTTTTTGATGACTATAAATAATCAGTTCCTTGAGCAAAGTTAGAGCCTGTCAGTTCTTCTTTTGAAAAATGTCTTTGGATTTGCGAAAAAATAAAAATAAGGCATGTTACGAGCAAAAACCGGATCGTGTTCCATCTTTCAAGCCTTACCTATAATGGAGAGAAATTTATCGCAGAAGTTATGAATTTAAAAAAAAAGGTTTCTTCCAAAACATTCAAAAAATTTATAAATTATCCATTTAAGTATGGTTTCTGAAAGACCTTTTTAATTTCAAACAAAAAATATCATGCCAAATGTTCATCTTATGCGAGTTTTTTCATATCATCTTATGTGAGTTATAGTGCATAACATACACTTATTTTACGTCTTGAAATGTTATTCGAGATGTTTTATTCTTTAAAAAAAAAATTCAGAGAGCATGACAAATTTTCTCTATAACAAAAGTTTAACTAACAAAAGGCAATCACTAACGCAATTTTAAAAATATCATTGAGCATCTAAGATAGCATCTATATTTCATATTTGCTACAATGCTAACACATTGCTCTATTGTTAGGTTCACATGTTATTAGATGAACTTTTTATGTGTATATTTAAGCTAAGTCGTAACTTCAAACGGCAGTTTTATGTCAAATCGCAAATGGTTTTTCTTGGGTATTTTTTCATAAACATTCATCAGTGAACATTCTCAATCTCAACCTACTTTCAAGAAGAGCCTACAGAAGAATGATTTGTGTGTCTAAACGATATTATAATTCAACAATGGTTTGATTGATCTATTTGGCATCTTCAGCAAAGTTATAGATAGTCAAAAAACAATTTAGAAAAAAACAAATATCCTGTCAAAATAAAACAACATATTAAAAACAAATATTCTCGGAAAACGGCGTGTATAAAAATTTGAATTTCATAAATATTACGAAACGTCATGTTGACTAACTTTTACTTGAATGATATGATGAAGAGAATATTACCGCAGAAGTTGTGATTAAAAAAGAAGAAATTTTTGGCAAAATATTCAAAAGTTTGCATAATTTTTACATTTGATTGTGGTTTTGAAAGAACTTTTAACCGGTTTCGAGTAATAGTGATTATAAAACTGCATTACATGTAATTCTTTGTTTGTTGACCTTTTTGAAACGTTCTTCGAGATTCTCTATTCTTGAAAATATTTTTTCTAGAAAGCTAGAAAAATTTCTATTAAAAAAATTAGCTATAGTATCACGACAATCAGGAACGTGATTTTAAAAATATCATTACGCATCTAAGCTTCCATTAATGTTTCATATTTGCTATAATGCTAGCACATTACCTACTGTTAGGTTTACATGTTATTATAAAACGTTTTATTTCTAAATCTTAGCTTGATCTGACTTCGAACGGTAGTATCATAACAATGCGGAAAATTTCTATTTCGGGTAATTTTTGCATAAACATGTATTATGACTAGTTTTTATCTCCTCCAACTTTTGAGAAAGGCTGGTATGCCTACTGGCAACATGACATAATTCAATATCAAACTGACTATTTATTTATCTTTCTGTATCTGACTTCTTTTACGTGTCTTCGACTTTAAAAAAATGAATGGCAATGAAGTTTTCACTTCACGCCAATGTTATGCTATGCTTTGAATACCTAGCAACACCCATTCACACAGGAGAGTGTGGCACTTTGTTTTGTTTGAGAATGGCATAGTATGTTCTCATCACGTGACGGTGCCGTTTGTTATATGTTGGCAATTTGTGAAGCGAGGCCGCGGAATATTTAAATTCCGTGAAGCAGTATTCGAACAGTCTCCAGTCGACTTTTATCCATGCGGACTTCTGTCCTCGTGAAATGCTATCCATTTCCGGGGCATAGACGATTGAAAATGTAATATTTGATAAGACTCAATATTTCATTTACATTAAGGTCTGTATCCATATTAATCAGGACACCTTCAAATTACTGTAACTTTTGAAATAATGCACGTAGGAATGAAAAATTTCACTGTGGTATAGCTGAGAGTCTATGATGAAACAAAATATGATTGATGTTTACATTTCATGTTCAGAATTCAAGATGGCGACGAAAGTAAAAACAAGTGCGCGAGCGAATTTTGTTGGCAAATCCTGACTTGTCAATACGGGACCTTGCAAAAGCATTGGATTTGCTTGAATCCACTGTTCATGATATGACTCAAATCATTTGGAACGTGAAGTGAAGACAATGACAAAACATTGGACGCACTGATCCTGTCACGGACCGAATGGTGAAAAGAATATTAACGAAAAACCCAATTCTCTCCATTCAGAACGGTGGCTCGTAAAATAGGGATGTCGCCTGGGGTTTTGTTCAAAAATCAAAACAAAGTTTGGGACTTAAGTCGTTTAAAGTAAAAACAGTTCCAAATCGCAACGACAAACAGAACTTGGCAGCAAAATCACGGGCTCGACGTTTATGTACCTGCAAACATTTGACGAAGTTTTCATGCGTTGTTATGGACGATGAAACTTATATTCTGGAGGATTTCAAGCAGCTTCAGGGCTGGCTTTTATTCTGCTATAGGCCAGAAATGCTACAGCTGAGACTTCAGAACGGTGGCAGAATTTGCACGTGTGGCAAAAAGTAGTAAATCTTTCGTCCACTACAGGCACAATCAACAAGGAGATCTATCAGAAGAAGTGTCTGCAGAAGCGATTGCTACCTTCACCAAAAGTCACAAAGAAAAACCTTTGTTCTGGCCCGATTTGGCATCATGCCACTATGCTAAAACTGTGATGGAGTGGTACCAAGCAAATCAAGTGAACATTGTACCAAAAACCTCAAACCCGCCAAATTGCCCAGAGCTACGACCAATCGAGAGATATTGGGCTCTGATGGAGAGCTCTGGTGAAGCGGAAGCTTCTTGGAAAGAAGCAAGGAATCAAAGACATCAAACACTTCCAGCAAATTTGGACAAAGACGAGCTTCTACGATTTCTGAAGAGTCTGCTACAAACCCTAATGGACGGAGTTAAGCGCAAAGTTCGAAAATTTTATGCAAATACCGTATAACTATGTTTTGTCTTCATGAATTGTTAAAAACACATCCCATGAATCTGGAAATAAACAACTACGACGGAAATATAATGCGAAATTTATGTTTTATTCATGTTTTGAGGTGTCGGATTATTGCGGATACAGACCTTGCCTACCTAATACAGACTACGCATACTAGCTGAAGAAGCAGCAGAGTGCCAACATAAGGTACTAAAAAAAATGTCGTACCCATCATCATGGAAAAGGTCACGAGTTGATAATCTACATGACGTCTTTATTCGAACTATTAACGCATCTGATCCATTGATAAGTTCAATAAATCTAGGTAATAGGATGCAGAAAGAAGGTATCACTTTAATATCCAGATGTTGCAAAATCCTTTTTTCTTCGAAGATCTTGGCAGCTCTGAAAATTTAAACACTGAAGGCAATGTACTAGACGATTTAATGGATGATGTAGAAAAACTGGATGATGATTTTGCTCTTGGTAAAATGTAAAGGCAGTTGAATTGCTTGTGAATTTGATTTGGTTTTAAGAGAATGTTAATAAATAAAATTTGTTTTGACAATTTATCAATGAAAACATGTTTTATTTTGTTGTATATTCATTCCCAAGTAGCACCAAAAACATAAATCGAAAGTCATATTTTCCAAATGTCATGCTAATAGATCTATAAAATTGCAATTTGACTTGTTTAGTAATGTAAGTGTACGTTTCATGCTATTCGAAACTAGACTCCTTCATTATGTCATACATCTGTTTGATGTTTTGAGTTAGGACATGTTTGTTTACATCTGACGTCTTGCGTGTTTGCATATTATGTTGTACAAATGTAGCAACTTACAAGTCTTCCGTATTTGAGAAACTAAACATATTCGTGAAATGTCATTTGCCGTAACACATCTAATTGATTATGTTTTATTGGTGTCGTATTGGCCGTCGAATGATCATCTATACTTTTGAATAAGACTTAAAATTATCAACAATCTATTTATATCACATTCATGTTTACCGCTGAAACATTTAAGATAATTTGGATGCTTTTTTTTAGAATTATGATGGAAAAATAATA